>JBBPKG010000806.1:0-12337 GCA_038089115.1 Fistulinella cinereoalba | reverse complement strand
CGTGATTGAGCGGGGCTGTACGGCCTATCGCCGAGAGAGATAAGATATAGGATATCCCATCATGCAGGGGCGAGGCGGTACCGGTCTCTTTCCCTGAACCTGGGCGAAACTCGGATGGGGCGGTGTGCGGGGTGGGACCGTCGAGACCACGTTGTGCGTGATGCCGATGGCCGGGGCCCATGTTTCAAGTCGGAGACCTGACGTTCAAGTTGTCCTTGTTTGTCCCCGTGTGTCCATCGCATCTCTTTCTCGGACGGCGATGAGCACGCGCGGATCTGGGAATAGCGCGACGGCGCTCAGGCGTCTCATGACAGAGTACAAGCAGCTCACGGCGGGAGGTTCGCTGGCCCTCCTCCCGCCACCTCGTCCTGCTCACCGCCCCCACAGGCTCCCCAGACGGCATGTTCACCGCCGGTGCGTCACCCTCGCCCCGCGCGGCCCCGGCTGACCCAGCGCAGGCCCCGTCTCCGAGTCGGATTTTTTCACGTGGGAGGCCCTCATCTGTGGCCCGAAAGACACCCCGTTCGTGCGTCTGTTCCCCCGGGCCCGAGCACCCACTCCGATGACGTCCTCTCTCTCTGATTAGGAAGGCGGCGTCTTTGTGGCCAAGCTCACCTTCGTGCGTCTGCCCCCGGCGATCAGAACGTGGTCGGTGACTCACGCTGTCCTAGCCCTCGGACTACCCGCTCTCCCCGTTCAAGATGACGTTTGATCCGCCGCTCTTCCACCCGAACAGTGCGTGCACACGTTCCAGCTAGCCCGATATGAACATGCAGCCCAGTTTACCCCGATGGCACGGTCTGCATATCGATCTTGCACACGCCCGGCGACGATCCGACCATGTACGAGCAAGCGTCGGAACGGTGGAGCCCCGTGCAGAGCGTCGAAAAGGTCATCTTGAGCGTCATATCCATGCTGGCCGGTACGCACGGATCTCGCGATCTGCGATCCAGCCTGACAAACATCCAGAACCGAATCTGGAGAGCGGTGCCAACATTGACTGCTGCAAGCTCTATCGGGACAACAGGGCGGTACGTTACGCGACGAATGACCAAGATACGATGACTAGATCGTGTATAGGAATACGAACGGCGCGTGAGGGAATCTATTAAACAACAGCTGGGGCTGTAGAATGACGACAAATAACGTGTATATGTGCGTGTGTGTGTAGAGTGCAACTATATGACTATAAAAGGGATAAAGCCGCGTTAGCCTAAATGTATTGAAAAACGTGCCCGTACGTATGCATATGTAATCATAAATGAAAAGGAGAGAGAGAGAAAAAAAAAAAAGGGACACCAGTGGCCACGTCCCTGAGGGGAAGACAGCGAAAAAGACGGTCCGGGTGGCTCATTGCTGTGGTCCGGCGTGGCACCTGAAGAGGGCGCCATCAAACTCTGGTCCAACCTTGCCAAAGATGTGGCGCTGGACGTATTCATTACGGAACATGCCGTCCGGGTCAACGTCCTGGAGGACGCGGACAAAGTCGTCAAAGCGGGGATACAGGGCACGGAGTGCGTCCGGACGGAGCGAGTGCGCCTTGGCCCAGTGGGGACGCCCGCCATGGCTGCGGAGGATGGCTTCGAAACGGTCAAACAGGGCGCGATAGGGCACCTGCAGCCCGTAGGGTCTGGATGACGCGATCAGACTAGGCCAAACAAAGAGAGGACGGGAAGGACGGACTTGTACTGGACGATGCCGATCCAACACGTCTGTCGCCCGTTGCTCGGACTCAGCCAAATGTCGTCGCTGTCGGAGAAGCGGATCTCGATCGGAAAGTGGGGACGTAAGCCGGCGGGGTCTGCGAATTCCTTGGCGAGCCAGGAATGAAGGTCTTGGAGACAACGTTGGGTGCGCTCAAAGGGGATAGCCCACTCTGTGGTGTGTTGGGGGAACTTTGAGGGGTCTTCGGAGACGTCCGGAGGGAGGACGGGGTGGGACTTACTCGGACGTCGAGGTTGAAGATGCGGTACGAGTCGTCGACGGCGACGGCGTCGTCCTTGACGAGCCAGGCGGCGAAGCGGCCGGCAGCGAGGTTGAGGTCGGGGAGGACGCGCCCGAAAAAGAGGAGGAGCTGGAGCACGTGGACGCCGAAAAAGGTGTGCCACAGCCAGCAGCCGACGTGTCGCTTCGGCTAAGGGGAGATCCCAGATAAGAGGTCGTGAGGGACGGATTGACGGAACGGGGAACAGACCTGTGCGGACCGATCGGCAGAGAAGACCCGCATGGAGTCCGCGGCTGGATACCACCACAGGCGCACGTGCTCCGCCGTGAAGGCGAGGTCGGGGAGGGCGGCGAGGCAGGCCGCGAACGGGAGCGTGCGCTGCGCCTCCCGCAGGCGGAACGCGGGCTCGACCTGGAGCGTCACGGTCAGGATGAGGCCCGTGCACCCGAGCCCGCAGATGGAGGCGACGAACAGGTCCGCCCGCTCGTCCCGCGCGCACCGAACCCGGGCGCCGTCGGGGAGGAGCACGTCCAGCGCGAGCACCTGCGTCGAGATCACCCCGAACCGGATCCCGGTCCCGTGCGTGCCGGTCGCGACGATGCCGCCGAGCGTCTGGTCCGAGATAGACCCGACGTTGGACATGGCGAGCCCGTGTGCGGCGAGGGCGGCGTGCAGGGCGTCCAGCGTGATCCCCGCCTCCGCAACGACGACCCGCCGCTCGACGTCGACTTCCAGGATGCGGTTCAGGCGGGTCGTGCGCACGATGTACCCGGTCGTGCACGGCAGATCGCTCGGCGAGTGTCCAACGCCGACCGCACGGAGCACGGCGTGCTCGCGGCGGGCGCGCGCAACAATACGGCGGCACTGGCGCACGTCGGCCGGCTCGAAGATCGCTTTGGGCGTGCAGGCGAATGTGTGGGCCCAGTTGTGGAACATGGCGGCATGGGGCCGGCCATCCTTTGCCCCAGCTTATAAGTTCGTCGAGACGTCGATATGAATATCATGTCTGCATCGGAATCGGCCGAGCTCCGATCCCGAGTCGATCGAAACACAGCTTCCATTTCAACACATACACGTTCAATTCAAAAAGTCAAACGCAACCCGGCTCCATTCCTCCCCCTCGTGCAGAAGCACACCCCGCACCTCCGCGCTGTCCATCTCCAGCCCGAGCTCGAACTCTGTCCACGTCAGCCAACGCCCTGCGCCAGTCAGACAACCCACCCGTGTAGAACCCCCCCGGCTGTCCGCTCGCGTTCTGCTGAAACGTCGGTAGCGTGCTTAGATCCACCGTCCACTTGCAGAGCTCCGTCGTTTCGCCCTATGGCACAAAACGTCATCGCTACCCGCACGCCACGTGTCACACACTTGCCTCATCCGTGTACCGCATAATCTTGTCCGACTCCGACGTGTACAGCACGGCCACAAAGTTGCTGTCTAGCCCCTTGTCAGCCACCACTCCGCCTGCCAACCGCCCCTTACCTTGGCTGCTTTCCGACCACTTGCTGCGGCGAAACGTCAGCAATTCCCCGACACAATCGCGACCCGTACCAGAACCGCGTCTTCACCCGCTGTCTACGTGACCATCAGCCGTGCCCCCACTCGTCAACGCCCCTCTTACCCCTTTCGCAGGATCGCCCCCTTCATCACCAGGTATTGCAGTCTAATCGCTCCCCTCGTCAATCAATCGTCTCCCCCAGATCAGCCCATTTACCGATTCTCGCATATCGCCACGTTCGCCTTGTTCTCCTTGATGTACGCCGGACGTCTCAGCCAGTCTTCGGCTTCTGCCGCAAGTTTCACCTGCCCCGCTTAGCCTCTCCTCGTTGACACATCCCATCTTCGCTCACTTTCATGATGTACGCCCGCGGCACGATCACCGTAGACACGATCGTCTTCCGCGACAGCCCGTACTGCGCTGCACCTCGCACTGTCGCCGTGTCGGCGTCAGATGGCCGTGCCATCACCTTGATCCTGCCAGAGAACCGCCCCTATATGGAAATGTCGTTCAGTTGATCCGCAACGCGACCCGATCCCTTGCCTCCACTTTGCGAAAAAGGTACTCGCTCCCTGAAAACCCTCCCACGAGCAGCAGCGCATCAATCCGTTGCTCCAGCTTCTTCGCCTGCTCCTCGATCATCTCCAGCACCTGCTCCTCCCTCTGTCAGCATCCATGCCGGCACCCGTCCCCTCTTACCTGGTTCACAACAGGGTCAAAAACTTCCTGCCGTATCAGAATTCCCGGCACCGCAAGTTCTCCGTGGACCAACCCGACAGACGGGTCGTGCGGATCCTGCACATTGAAGCACGTAAACCGAAAATAGGTGTCTGGGGTCTCTCGCTTAGCACATGACGCAGCCATCCACTCCGCTTACCGTCGTCCGTTTCACCTCGGAACGCGAGTTTGTCCGTCTGACTGAACGAGTGCATAAAGTACGCAAGGCTCGCCGGGTCAAGGTGTGCAGGGTGGTGCGCCAGCAACGTCTGCACCAGCTGCCGAAATCGCAGGTCCAGAAATAGCGACCCGCAGTTCGCCCCCGACCGTGCGCACATTTCCGCCATTTCAAGGTTCCCGTTTTGGCCCATATGTCCAATGATCTTGTAACACGCTAGGTCCTGTTCGGCCCGTCACCGACATCCAGTCGAGTCACCATTCAATAATCACGTACCACCGTACCGCCTCCTGCATCGCAAATCATAAAGTTTTGGCCGGGACGCAACTTGTGGAGATCGGTCAGCATTGCACAGTGCACGGCGGCTGCCTCGGGCTCTCTGAATGCAGGCACATCATCGCGTGGCATAGCCGGTGACACAATCAACATACGTGATGATGCGAAGGCGGTCCCGCCAATGTATATCCCCCGCGTGCGCAGACTGAACGAGGCCAGCGTCGATCGCAGCAATACGCATCAGGTCATACCCTTTGGCGTCCCACGCCGCAGGGCAGGTCACGACAACGTCGGCAGTATCTACGTTGAATGAGCCATCAGTGGCGCTGCTCGCAAATGGTGCGTGACACCCACTCAGGTCCGCAACCGCCCCTATCTCCCGGGTGATCTCTTCCTTGGCGTACTCCCACAGACAGGTCAAAAAGTCGACGATCAAGTTCAACGCCGTTTTGTTGGGCTGTCAACGGCGTCTTTGTGGTTTCCAAACATGTCGAAGGCACCTACCGGCAGTTGTGGTAATCGCGGGTCAATGGCGCTCTCATCGCGTAAGGCCCGGGGTTCGAGAAACAATTTAAACCTAAGTTTAAGTAAAAAAAGCTTCAAGGAATCGCGAGAGAAGACGTGTTTCATGCGCACCATTCGCATCGGAGTGTGCCGGGCATCGGGCTTGCGTTCTTGGCTTCGAGTCCCCATGCCAAGACCTGACCCTGGTCGTCGTATAAGAGACACGTCGGCACCTTGCGGAACGTCTCAAACGAGCCCGGCCAATGCAGAATCTGCTGGATCGTTCCCGACGCGATGCGCGAGGACGCGTACGCCTATGAGACGAGGTGAGCGCGCATTCCGGGAACCTCGGAGGCGACGCACCACGCCCGAAAACGTCGTCCCAAAGTCGATTGAGATGGCGAGCCGGCCCTCGTCTGATGTCGGGCCGCTGTACTCTGTCCGCGGCGCGGATGGGAGGATGGAGGTCGCGAGGGACGGCGAGATCGACGGGTGTCGCGCATGGGCATGGTGCACCGGAGTGGGCTCGTAGAGCGCCCCGGGGGGCAGCATCCCCGCCTGGCCGCCCGCGCCGAAGCCGTTGAACGGCAAGTGTCCTGGGGGCGTATGCTGTGCGTACTGAGCGTTCGTGGGGGCCGGGGGCGATCCTGTGCCCCACTGTGATTCGGGTGCGCCGTGCACCGGGCCGGAAGTGTGGAAGCTCGGTGGGGGTGGTGAGGGCCCCGTGGGCGTGAGCAGTGCCTTGTCGTCCCTCGCTTTCGATCGCGCAGGCGGGTGCGGGCCTGGCTGGAGCTGGACGACGGGCGGTGGGAACGGCTGGGGCCTGTTGCTGTACTCGTCTTTGTGCGCCGGTTCGCCACAGCAGCCCATCGTGGATCCGGACGGGGTGAGTTGAGGGGGGGGAGGAGGAACAACAAGGTAATCACGCTGCGTACACGACGCATGGCGGGATACGGCGCTTGCTGGGAATGGCAGTGCAAGGGCCGCACTGGAAGCGAACAAGTATATACGCCCGTCCGCCTCAGCGAAACATTCGGGAGCGATCAGACGTTCATTGTCGCATCGAATACGCAGCAGCGAATCTGACCAGCGACGGAGGACCGGATGACAAGCCAGACAAAGTGCATCCCGGCTGTCACACTTTGTCACGGATGCGGCATCGGCGGCACGTTCAATCTCCGCTTCGCGTGGCACATACAAGGATCTCGTTATGAGGAGAGAGCCGCCGTGTCTGGGATCCGCCTCGTACCTATCGCGACGCCATACGAGCATGAGAAGTGCCCGCTGACTCCACACCGTCGGTGCTAATGGATTTCCGTCCTTCATTTCCGTGTGAGCTTATTCAGACGACGAGAGAAATTTTGGGCGTGTCCAGATTCGTCCTATACCTACCGTAGCGCGATATGAGCTTGAGAAATGGAAACGGGTTCCATGGCCGCCGAATCTGCTCTGATAATTTTTATCGCGCCTAGGGGCGTCTCTATCGAACCGTCACAGGTATTTACATCGTCATTTGCCTGATGACGAACGCGACATCAAGGGTTAGTCCTACCAGAGGTCATATGAGCACGGGCCTCGAATGGTCAGCATGATTCCCATCCTTATTTGCGGGTTGACGAGCGTGTAATCCGGTAAACGGCATGTCCAGATATGCCATACACCTACCGACTTCCGTATGAGTGCGAGCATGAGAAATGCGAACGGTTCCATTTGCTCGGATGATGTCCAATCTCTGGACCACTTCGACGCGGCGATCTCTGCAGCCCAACAGGTCCTAAAACGTCTTGGCACAAACGGGCCTCCTTCTTTTTATCTGACCATCTCCTCGACCTTTGTGGCGTATTGAAACGGTTTCTGTGTGGACCATCGATCAGTCTTCCCCAATGATGTTGCCCTGACGGGTAATCGCTGCCCAAAAGTTTGGCACAGTTCGACAGTACTTTTTTTTTTGCATCTCATCATCTGTATGACCGTTGCGGGACTTCCGGTTCTGTTTGAAACACCTGCGGGCGACTGTGCTTGTTGCACTCTGAGCTCGGTCAGTGCTTCTTCACGGAAACTGACATTTGGAACCGTTCGATGACTTCTTCAGTGCGTCTGACTCGACCACTGTGGCAGTTCATTTCGGCTTGAAACGCCTTCTGGACGCCCGCTGTGGTTTAGGGTTTGGTGAGCAATTCCGATTTACATAGCGGTTACGGAAACTGTTTCCCGGGTCTTTGGCGCCTCTCGATACCTACCTTACAATAGACCGCTCGGGTACTCTATGCATGCCGCGAGGTATACCTGACTGCGCCTCCTCGTTCCCACCGCCCTTTTTTGAGCTGTTTACTCGCCTCACATCATAAGGAGGGCTTCTAGTGAGTGGGCGATAAGGATGGCACGTGCGTATTCTTCTCATATCTGCTGCGCTTTTTTAATGTGCATACGGCCAATGTATACCTGCCATCGACGCCACCCAGGTAGTGGGGTTCAAAATGTCTATGGGATTACCATACCGGTTGATATATTTCGGCTTCCATTCTTCCTTGCGACCCCTAGGCAATCTTGAACTAGTGTAGGCATGTTCAATTGATCGTGAACCCTCAGAATACGCGGGCGAACTACGTGACATTAGATTAGTGCTTATGCCATAACACTTGCCGTTCGTCATCGTCACCAGGATGATGAACCTCGAGACGTGAAAGAGATCTGTCCCTACTATCTGAGATCTTTTCGGGACCAGATTTTCCCGCTCGGAACGTTTCGGTCATGTCGGAATTGGACAGGTGTATGCGGGCATGAAGCGGGGTGGTCGCCCCGGTGTTTGATCCGACTATTCATTGATCGCGGGTGCCGAGCGGCCTGCATGACAGATAACGGCAGGTCCAAGCTATTCGTCATGGTTCATGACCACCGGGGTAACGAGCTTCCAAGGGTTGATGAACTTCGAAGGGTTGATGAAAGATCCGTTGGAAATTTTATGGTCGCAAGTTCCCCCCCCCCCCCCCCAGAATGACTCGGTGACCTTGGCACGTGCACAGGGGACGAACGTAGAGGAGATGCCATGCTTTGATTTTGATTAGACGACCTGTGTGATGAGTTTAAGAACCTGTCCTGTGCTCACCTTGCATATACAGCGGGTAAAAAGTATGCTGCAGTCGTAACTACCATTTGCACCGCCCGTGGTCGTGCGTGCGTACCCTAGTACTTTTACACCATCGGGTGGTACAGTAACCATGCCGGCGCCTCTCAATTAAATCTCCGCTTCGGCACACGCTCGGTTCGAGCACGGAGCGTGACAAGAAAGAACGCTTAGTCAGCGTTCTAATGTCCTAGGGGCAAACTTGGCATAGTTGAGAACGTTGGATCTATGGGCCAACAAAAATGAAGATGCCGTACCGTACATCATGAACACGAGAACATCCGGAGTGATCTCAGTCGGCGAGAACACGCGATAGCGCTGGCGCCGCAGGCCCTGAGCAACACATATTTGGTGTCCACGTTTCTCGGACGGTAGAAAAAAGAGACAACGTGCGTGATACGTCATGCCCGCAGCGCGAGGGCTGGCGTGTCAGGAAAAAGCCGGCCTGCCAGGCACGCTGGGCAGAACATCGACGACGGGCACGTCACGTCGTGCTTCCAAGCGAGCGACGAAGACGCCCATGTTCGGCATACGCCGCCATGGTCACCTTACGCCGTGCTTGTATAGGCAACGCGGTTGCCCAGGAGAACCACGGCCAAGGCTAGCCTATCACGGTCAGACCGTCGGACCTTGCCCATGATGCATTACAGGCACCTACCCTCCGTTGGCGGCGTCGCGTAAAAGAAAAAAAAAATGTCATCTCCGAGTCGCAAAGTTCCGTGTGTTGCCACGGGCGTGGACTCATCATCGCGAGCTCTTGATCACCGACCTCGCTTGACAGCTGGAACAGGATCCGTTGTCGAGGAAAAAAAAAAAGTCGGTCGTTCCTAATAAGTCCATGTCCGAGATTTGCGGCATGGGGTTCAGGTTCAAGTTGGTCCACCTCCGGTGCTCCGAGGTCATGGTGGCTTCCGGAGCCAAGTCGGTTGGGAGGCGAGCATCATCATCTGGCAAGCCTTTGTCCGTCGGGGATCAGCGAACCATCAAATGAAATGGAAAAAACGAGCCTTATCGATACACCGCCAGCGAAGAGCGTCACCCCGTCTGTCCAACTGATGCTGGCAGGAACTCGGGCGTACTTGTGTCGTGCTAAGCAATGACAAGAACGCGCGAGTAACGCTTCCGCGAAGGTTTTTGAGTCCGATTCAAAGTCCCTGAACGGGCGTCTACACCATCACCACGCGTTGACCACATCCACCGCGACACGTCCCCATTCACGGATCGTCGTCACGCAGGGATGGCATCCAAGCACGCCCAGAAGCTTCGACACATCGCGGCTGCATGGCCCACGGACCCATTCCGCCCGAACCTCCAGCTCAAAAATTTTCTCGAGTCGCTTGCGACGCATCCTCGTCTGACCCCAGACGCGGTACGCGCCGCCAGAACGCTCTTAGACAATGGCATACAGCACAAGGTGCGCCATCGCCCCTCCTTTGTCCCAACCACGCCAATCCCATCTCAGTACCCGCTATCCAAAACTACGCTCGAGCCTGCGTCCATGCCCAAACACTACGATCGCCTTCTCCAGGGGTACGAACGGAGCGCACAGGGCATCCGCAGACCGTGGTGGCAGATCTTTTTTGGTATCTGGAAATAATCCAACTCGTCATGTACCCCGTTGACCCTGCACCAACGTGTCTTGTCTTACTCAGCGTGTGGTCGAGCCGCGTATGGTGATGTCAGGCAAGTTGCCAACGACCACAGACAAGGTTTGTCTGCCACTTTTCTTAGACACGTCTTCCGGAACACTTCCGGGATCGTCGCTCGTCCTATCAGGCAACTCGCCGGACTCATTGCATGTTCAACATGAGCCGTTCCATTGGCGATATTTGCTTATCCTGCCACAGCGTACCTTGTTTCGCCCCTTCTTCTGATCCCGGCCCGCACAATATCCAAGGCTCCTGTGGGATCAGCGTCTATCCCGACTTGAGCGGTAGGCATGTGCATCACACTCCAGGGTGCCCCAGCAACGCAATCGTCATCGTAGGTGGTAAATGAAACTCTACCGGACATCCGCCCACGTCCGATTCGCCTGGCGCAGGTTCACATCCACATCCTCTCGTTGAGCGCAAATATAGTCATATGTGAACTCTAATGTGAAACGAGCCCTGCACCGTCATGCACTGTCCATGTTATCTATCATCATCTCGCCTTCACCCTGTGCACGATCACCAAACAACACATCAACGGATGTCGTCACACGACCTGCGCACGCATGCCAGTGCCAGTGTACCCTGTCAACAATGTTTTTCCGCTTCGCCGTCGCCCCGCGCTGCACTTGGACGCCATTGGCAAGGGAGGCATCCTCGACCCTGAGGCTGCCTTCTCACATCTCCACGTCAGACGGCTGTCCACTTCTTTTGCTTATTTTGCGCTCCCCACGAGTCCCTTGACGACAGTGACTTTGGCGCCTCATTTGATGTCGATCAGCTGGCCTTGATCCGTTGGCGGAGGAAGACTCATGATAGGGGCCGTGGTCTTTGGAAACGCATTGCTCCTGTGTAGGGGCGCGCTGATCGGCCACTCGGATGGACCTTCGCACCTTCTAGAAAGTCGGGCAAATAGAGTTACGATGACCGCTCTGTTCGATGACTCCAAAGGCAATCTAATGTTGGTGAAAGGATAGGTGCAACACCTTTGAACAGTGCCTTTGATGTATGATCGAGATCGGACGAGTCACAAGAGGGGCACGGAGCCTGCTGAGTTCGGCCTAGCAGGGGAAAACTTTGAATCCGTTCGCATCCCACGAAGTATCGCAGCAGGTGCTTTGACGGTGCAGACGCATTGATCAGCACCATCTAGGCGACGATAAACCAAGACATCTGGTTCCCCCTCTCGTCTTCAGGCTCCATGTATTGCTCCTGGCTTGCATCCAGTGGAACTAGGATAAAGTCGATTCATCGACGGTTGGTTAATTTGTCCCGTTGATCAACGTTGATCAACAACGGTTACTATGCGTTTGGAGGATCTTGATGATTAGGATCTAGATTTAGGTCTATATGTAAAACATAAAGACCTGGGTCGTGGAACCCTCTGGGACGTCTCTGCAGATAAGTATTAGAAACGAAAATGTGTTTAATTGGACAAAGAACCACGGGATACTGGTATGACATGGTGCTCGAGCTTCAATAGAAGTCTTTCACGTCTCATGAAAACATTAGGTGTGACCTGCCTCATCTCGCACCTTTCATACCAAAGTACACATTGCTGACTGACATTGGAGAAAACCATTCTGGCTCTCATGATGCAGATTACCCACACATGCCAGAGCTCGCTTGACAGTGAAACCTGCGGAAGTAGCATGTCCAGCGTAACCTTTATCGAAGGTCTGAAACAGGTGAGCTTTATTCTGTCAGCAGCCGGAGCCCAATGGCGACCAAGATACTTTTGGTGTGATACTCGGCCGGTTTCCTTTTGTAATACATCTATACGTCTTCATTGACAAGGACGCGACGAGGCTTTATCCGAGATTTATCCAGGGCGCCGAGTCGAGTGCACACTGCAGAACTTGTTGACAATCAGCCATGTGGAATGTACTAAGTGTGGCCCTTTGAACTTCTGTCATAGTCTGGGGACCAGACCACCTATGAGGCGCCGCGATGTGGGGCTAACAGTAGCCCCAGTTCCTGAATGTAGCCGGTTAACAAGGACGACGACGGGCATGACACGTTACCATTTCCAAACGGCACACCTGCATGAACTGAAGCTGCTTCAAAAGAGGTGCGGCTATTGAAAGAGAGTTTGGCGAAAAAACAATCATTGAGATGATGATTTGGCGGAGTTTTACCCCTGCCGCTGCCGGTGCTAACTAACGTGTCAACTTGAAGTCGAAACGAGCGAGGGACGATCGTCAATTTGCTGAAACGATGAATAAGATAGGCACTATTAGTATCTTCCGAAAGCGCCGCGATGAACTTGAGCTCGTTCAACAACGAATCTATCGCAACATCTTCTGGGAAGCCGAGCGCCAACATCAGCAAAAGTGACCGAATCTTGAAAGCCTCGAAAAGTCTTGTGGGGCCATTTGTGGCCTTGCATGTCATCGCAAGCCGGGCCATGCGCCTCGCAGGGCACTGCATGGGTGGTCCAAGTCTTTTT
>JBBPKG010000805.1:0-12339 GCA_038089115.1 Fistulinella cinereoalba | reverse complement strand
CTAGAATAGAACAATGGCTGTGACGCTCTAGGCGTGCACAGGTTAGAAGTCTGAAGATAAGATAAACGGATCTCGGATCTAGCCGAGATAAGATAAGATAACCGGGACTTGCCGGATAAGATAAGATAAAAAGTGTCAGTGAAAATAAACGAAGTCCGTTCGATGTATGGGCAAATACCAGTGCCCGTTTCACTTTCCATAACCAAACAACCTGATCCCCTCGAACAACGATATCTACTACAATATCTGGACACAGACGATAATAACATGATTGAGGAAATTAGAAAGACCACCCTTAGTACCACCATCGCCCAGGAGACGGGCAAGATTGGAGACGAACTTCCCTCTAAATTCGCCCAATACTCCTCAGTGTTCTCCGAAGAAGTGGCAAACGCCCTACCCCCCACCCGAACACACGATCATAGGATTGATCTACAGGAAACTTTCTCTCCCAGATGAGCAAAAGCATACCCGCTCAACCCCCAGGAAACCAAAGTCTGCAAAGAGTTCATCGACGAACATCTGAAGAATGGGAAGATCCAACCGAGCAAATCCCCCCAAGCATCCCCCTTCTTTTTCGTCCAAAAGAAGGATGGAAAACTAAGACCGTGCCAAGACTACCGATATCTCAACTCCCATACCATCAAAAACGCCTACCCTCTCCCTCTGATCAGTGATCTCGTCGATCAACTTAAAGGATCGTCCATATTTACCAAGATGGACGTACGCTGGGGTTACAACAATATCCAGATACACCTCAATGACCGATGGAAGGCAGCCTTCGTCACCCCCTTTGGACTCTTCGAACCAACGGTAATGTTCTTCGGCCTCTGCAACTCCCCCTCCACCTTCCAAGCCTTCATGAATGACATCTTCGCCGACTATATCGCCGAAGGATGGCTCGTCATATATATGGACGACCTCCTAATCCATTTGGACAATCAACAAACCCACAACAAACGAACCAGGAAAGTTCTTCGACGAATGACCGAGCAACGGTTATATCTCAAACTATCCAAATGCTTCTTTGACCAAGAGAAAGTGGAATACCTCGGAATGGTCATTGAAAAGGGGTCCGTCCATATGGATCCAGGAAAACTAGATGCTATCAAAGAATGGAAATCACCAACCGGAGTGAAACAAGTCCGCTCCTTCCTGGGGTTCTGCAACTTCTATCGCAGATTTATCCCAAACTTCTCCCATATCACCCGACCACTCATAGATCTTACCAAGAAGACTCGCCAGTTTAGCTGGGGACCGGAACAAGAAAATGCCTTCTGGCACCTACAACGCCTCTTCCTCCATCAACCTATCATGCGCATGCCAGACACCACCCAACCCTTCTTTGTCATGACCGATGCGTCGCTCACAGCGACAGGAGGGGTCTTGATGCAAAAAGATTCCAACGGAGACCTTCACCCCTGTGCCTACCGCTCCTCCACCCTCTCCCCGGCCGAGCGCAACTACAATATCTATGACAAGGAACTTCTAGGAGTAATCCTTGCCCTCGAGGAATGGCGACACTATCTCCAGGGAACTGAGCATACGGTCACGATCCTCACGGATCACAAAAACCTCCTATATTTCAAGGAACCACGAAAGCTATCACGTCGCCACACTCACTGGCAACTGTTCCTCCAAGACTTTGACCTCTCCTTCCACCACCTTCCAGGCACCTCCATGGGCCCAGCCGATGCCTTGTCACGGAAAGACGAAATTGACACCTCGGGGGATAACGCCGAGGTCACCCTTCTCCCTGATGACCTGTTCATCAATTCCATCGATCTCGCCCTCGCCAACAAGATCGCCCTCTCCTCCCCTTCCGATCCCCTCGTCATCAAAGCCCTGGAAGCCATGGCAAACAAGGATTCCCTCTTCCCTCGTGCTCACCCTTCTGACTGGACCTTCTCCGACGGATGCCTATACTTTCAACACCAATTGTACATTCCCCCCGAACAAAGACATGATCTCGTGTCCCGCATCCACTCCTCCCCCGCTGGGGGGCATGGCGGACATTTCCGCCTCCTTGATCTCCTCTCCCGCGACTACTGGTGGCCTGGCATGTCCACCTTCGTCTGCCGTTTCATCTGGGGTTGCGCCGTCTGCCAGGCCAACAAGGTCAATACCCACCCCACAGTCCCCGCACTCTCCCCTATTCCCTCCTGGGCCACACGCCCCTTCGCCCTAATCTCCGTTGATCTCATCACCGCCCTCCCCCTCTCTAACGGCTTCGACTCTGTCATGGTCGTGGTCGACCATGGGCTTACTAAGGGGGTAATTTTCTCTCCATGTACTAAGGACATCGACACGGCAGGTGTCGCACAACTCTTCTTCTCAAAAGTCTTCCCCCGTTTTGGCCTCCATGACAAATGCATCTCCGACAGAGGCCCTCAATTTGCCTCTGCCTTCGCCCTGGAACTATCCAGACTACTACAATACGACGTCGCCCTCTCCACAGCCTACCACCCACAAACTGACAGAGCCACCGAACGGGTTAACCAGGAACTCGAAACCTACCTACGCATTTTTTGTGATGGAAGACCTGACAAATGGCATGATCTCCTTCCTCTCGCCGAATTCCACCACAACTCCTCATGACACTCCACGAGTAAACAATCCCCCTTCTTCCTGATGATGGGATACGAACCCCATGCCTACCCGAAAATCAGACAAACCTTCATCCCTGCTCTATCTGACCGTTTGGAGACCCTAGACAAAGCCAGAAACGAGGCCCTGGCAGCCAGGAACCTGGCCATCCAACGGATGAAAGATCGGATCAGATCCACCTTCAAACCATGGAAGATCGGAGACCAGGTATGGCTCAAAGGAAGGAATCTTCGCACACCATACCTGTCCAAGAAACTCGCCCCGAAACGAGAAGGACCGTTTACGATCACAAAGGTCTTATCTTCCATAACGTACGAACTCCGCCTTCCCCCCACCTGGAAAATGCATAACGTCTTCCACGCCTCCCTCCTATCGCCATATATCACCACCCCTGAGCACGGCCCAAACTTTAATCGACCCCCACCTGACCTTATCGCGGGGGAAGAACGATATGAAGTGGAACAGATAGTGGCGCACCATGGAACCAAAAACCTGTCCTATCTGATCTGATGGAAAGGATACCCCTCTTCCGAAAATACCTGGGAACCTGAGCGAAATCTGGTCGGAGCTAAAGCCCTCATACGGGCTTATAAGAAATGACATCGACTCTGATCCAAACAACCCACCCCCCAGATAAAAGATGTCCATCCCGACCACTCTCCCCAACTCTACCCCCTCGTCCCCAATCCTCGTGGAAAATCCAGAGGACTACCCCATTGCAGAAGATCGCAGTTCCCCCACTCCCATCCCCCTCCCCTTCATTGCTTTCCAGGTCTTTCCCGTCGGCACCATCCTCTCCCTCTTCGGCACCATCCTCGAATCCACCTCCACCAACAATGCCCTAGAAGATGTGCTCGACTTCGCCACCTCCACCATCTTCTACCGCCTCACCGACACCTACCTCCGCTATGTCGCCTTACGAAACTACATCGTCGATCCGGACAACCATAGAATCTACTCCCCCCAGCTCTTTGAGCACGTCCTCACCATGCGAGACAGCTTCCTCTTCTCCTTATGGGACCTCGGATTTCTGGAAGTCGTCCGACAAATCCCCCCCATCTACCTCTATCCCATCGTCCGATCCTTTGTCCAGTCCCTCCCCCAATCCAGAAGAGACGAATGGGCCAGACTCCACTCCGCCCACCCCGAGATCACAGACTTTGCAAGAACTGGAAGAGGCTCTCGAACGCGATATAACCCATATGCTTGAGGGGATGGAACAGACCCCAGCACTCGAACTCCTTCGATGATGTCTAGCGACGAGGTTCCTTCACGGAGAATCTCCACCCCCACTCCCTCGACCCCACCCTCTGATCAGGAGAACCGTAACCCTCTCCCCAGCAATGCCGGTACCGGAGTACCCGCGCGTTCCCTCATACCTGGGGAGCCCTCTCAGTCCGGACAGCGACCTCAGCGATGCAGACAGCAACGGGGTCACACCATATACCGAGCACCTCTCTCAGATGTACATGGACAGGGGAGCTCCAGAGTCTGACACCCTCCCTGCTGGGAGTGCGGATCCCGATCCCACCTACGACAACACTGTCCTCAACACATTTGCCCCCATTGCCTCCATGCCGCCCCAGGTCTTCTCCCTGATGCCTGCCACAGTCGACCCCTCCCAACTCTCGTCCGACTCGACATCGACTCTGACTACGACCCAGCTGGATACGGGGTCAATGCAGATTACGCTTGGGACTGATGAGGACAATCAGTCGTATGACGGGGGTAATGATACGGTCTTTCCTATGCTCATTGGCAGGTTCAATGAAGCCTTAGAAGCGGAGGAACTGGTAGTTATCCCTTATACCAATGACATTCTCATACGCCCCCTTAACCGGGACCAGCGTTTCTAGATAAAACCATTTCTGGTTGTACAGTGTATTTTCCCTTCTTCTTTCGTGTACTCTTACTTATCTTTTGCCTCATGTTGATGAGGGCTATGCCTTCCATTCTCCCTTATCTCTACGGACAGCCCCCTCACTTCCGGGTTCACAGCCCCATCCTCCCAGTATAAATACAAGGCTGCATGTACCATAGTCCTTAGCTAGATCTACGCTTAACAAGCTGGTTTCTTGCCCAAGGGATCTCTCCAGCGTGAGACGGAGCATCTCTTTAACTCAGACTCACCCTCTTCGTGTCTTCGAGCTACACTTGAGTGCTCGCTACCTTGTGCAAGGAACTACTAGCGTTCCCCATACAAGTGTCGGTCAGGTGTCAGTCAGATTTACCTATTAAGGAAATCGGTCAAACGTCAGTCAGGCATCGGTCAGGTCCAAGTAACACTTGACCTTCCGACTCTTGTAACAGTGGGGTTGGTTCCATCTCCGTTAGCATATGAGCTGGGCTCTGATTGAACCATTCAAGAAGATCAAGCAAAGCTTGCAAGGTAGGAGAAGTTGGTATGGAGTCGGATCCACTTGTTGCAGGTGTGGAGGGGGAGTGCGAGAATGAACTGCTGGAGTATAGGGTAGAAGTAAGAGGGGGGAGGAGCTCCTAAAGGATGTCAAGGAAGCTGAGATCCCATAGAGAGTGGAGAACTCTGTCCCATACTGCCAGTATGTGCTTGAATAGGATGGGGGAATATTGCCTTGGATAGGCAGAATCTGTGATGTAGGAATGAAGTCCCACGTATCTAAGGTAGGTGTCCACCAGTCAGTAGAGGGTGACTGAGGTGGAGAAGGCCGGGATGTCGTCAAGGGCATTGTTGAGGTTGGGATCCTCAATGATGGTTGTGAAGAGGGAGAGGATGGTGGCGATGGGAAAAAGCTGAAATGCGATGAAAGGATGGGTGGGTGGTTCTGGAGATTCATAATCTGAGAGGTTGGAGTCAGATACTTCTTGGTAGGGGGGGAGGTTCTTGTCGGTGATGGGGAGTTCAGTGCAGGTGATGTCAAGGGAGATGGTGGTGCTGGAGGTGGTGGGGATCAACATGGTTGGCTTATAAGTTGCTTTGGTTGGGGATCCTGTCTACAGCTTCCTCCTAATTTTATAGGCCTTGAGGAGGGGAAGCCCGATTAGGTTGCTTTCAGGCTCCCAGGTGTTCTCTGAGGATGGGTATCCTTTCCATTTGACCAGGTATGATCGTTTCTTCTCACTGCGGTGTGTGATGATTTGTTCTAATTCATATTGTTCTTCTCCAGCAATTAGGTCTAATGGGGGCCGTTTGTAGTTCAGTCCATGTTCCGATGTCTCCTTGAATGGGGTGAGGAGGGAGGCATGGAAGACGTTGTGCATTTTCCAGGTAGAGGGGAGGTGGAGCTGATACATGATGGAGGATAGTACCTTGACGATCTCGAAGGGTCCTTCCCGTTTTGGGGCCAGTTTCCAGTTTGGGTAAAGGGTGCGAAGGTTCTTTCCATCTAACCAAACCTGGTTGCCAGGTTTCCACATGCGGTGGGAGTCATGTATTCACTTTCGCATGATGTCAGTGGCTAGATTCTGTGCTGCCGATGCTTCTGTGCGAGCTGTGTCCAATTCCAAAAGTCTGTCCTTTACTGTGGGGATGAATGTTTGACCAATTTTGGGGTACGCCCTGGGTTCATATCCCATCATGAGGAAGAAAGGGGAGTGTTTGCTGGTAGAGTGGCGGGAGGAGTTGTGATGTAATTTGGCCATAGGGAGGAGAGAGTGCCATTTCTCAGGCTGTCCATCACAGAAGATGCAAAGATAGGTTTTGAGTTCCTGGTTGACTCGTTCTGTGGCTCCATCTGTCTGGGGGTGGTAGGCTGTGGACAGTGTGATGTCATATTTCAGGAGGCATGCAAGCTCCTGAGCGAAGGCAGATGCAAATTGTGGTCCCCTATCACTGATGCATTTGTCATGCAGACCGAATCTGGGAAAGACATGGGAGAAAAAGAGTTGGGTGACTCCTTCTACAGAGATTTCCTTGTTGCAAGGTATGAAAATGACCCCCTTACTAAGGCCATGGTCAACCATGACCATGACAGAGTCAAAACTGTCAGACAGGGGAAGGGTGGTGATGAGATCAACTGATATCATGGAAAAGGGGTGGATGGTGGAGGAGGGGAGAGGGGAGAGGGCAGGGACAGTGGGGTGGGTGTTGGTCTTGTGGACCTGACAGACCACACATCCTTTGATGAAGTGGCAGACAAAGGTGGAGAGACCGGGCCACCAGTAGTCCCAAGAGAGGAGGTCGAGTAGGCGGTAATGGCTGGCGTGCCCTCTGGCAAGTGATTCATGGATGGATCTGACCAGATCTGATCTTTCCGATTCCAGGATGTAGAGCCGTCACTAAAAATAGAGTTTGTTGTCCAAAAAGGACTAGTCCTTGGGCTGTGCCTATGGGAACATAGATTCTTCTTCGACCATAGCCTTTAGCACCTTCATGACCAAAGGGTCAGAGAGGGTGGACACAATGATTTTCTTGGTGAGGGTGGTGTCAATAGCTCTGAAGAACAGGTCATCTGAAAGGAGGGTGATGTCCATGTTATCAGTGGAGGTGTCGATATCGTCCTGTCAGGATAGGGCATCTGCTGATCCCATGTCTTTTCCTGGAACATGGGTGAAACCAAGGTCAAAGTCTTGAAGGAATAACTGCCATCTTGCATGGCGACAGGAGGGTTTGCAGGGTTCCTTGAAGTAAAGGAGATTCTTGTGATCCATGAGGATCGAAACTTGGTGCAGGGTGCCCTGAAGGTAGTGGTGCCAGTCTTCCAGGGCAAGGATCACCCCAAGGAGCTCTTTGTCATAGATGTCATAGTTTCGCTCGGCTGGTGATAATGACGATGATCGGTAGGTGCAGGGGTGGAGAACTCACAGCAAGCAGACGCACCAAGAAGGACGAAGTCCTACGCGTCCTACAAGAAGTCTTCAATGAAGAAACCGAAAAGATTGCTCAGCTCACCATAGCCAAAGAAGAAACCACCACTCCTACCCAGGAGGGTTTTTAGACCGAGAATCAGGAACAACATCTGATTTTCTAGATAAGTACCTTTCTGTATTAGCATCCTCCGAATCGAAATCTTTGACCATTCCTATTTCAGTTAAGGTTCCTGAGAGGGAAACCGTTGTAAACGTAACAGCACTAGTGGACTGCGGAGCCACCGGCAGCTTTATTAGCTGAGAATTCGCCATCAAGAACTTCTTTCCGAAGATACCCCTCAAGCGCCCTTGGCACGCGATCAATGCTGACGGCACCACTAACAAGCAAGGGACCATACGTCATCAAACAACCCTGGATGTCACAACCAATGCCTATACCACCCAGCACTGCTTCCTCATCCTTGGAAGCAACAAATATGACATTATACTAGGTATGAATTGGCTCTGACAGGTTAACCCCACTATAGACTGGAAACACAACACCCTGATGATTCCCAACCACATTGATCCGCTAGAACAGCAGTACATCTGGTGATTCAACAAGATCGACCCTGAAAACATGGAAGAGCACTTCCGAAGAACCACCATCAGTACAACCATAGCCCAGAAATCGGGCAAAATAGGGTTAGAACTCCTGGAAAAGTTCAAACAGTACACATCTGTGTTTAGCGAAGAAGCAGCTAACACCTTGCCTCCATCCCACCCTTATGATCACAGGATAGATCTCCAGGACACGTTCACCCCGTGATGCTCAAAAGTGTACCCACTCAACCCCGCAGAAACAAAGGTCTGCAAGGAGTTCATAGATGAACACCTCCAAAGTGGCAAGATCCAGCCCAGCAAATCACCCCAGGCCTCCCCCTTCTTCTTCGTGGATAAGAAGGACAGCAAACTGCGCCCATGCCAGGACTACCAATATGTCAATCAACATACCATCAAGAACGCGTACCCCCTTCCCCTGATCTCCGATCTGGTAGACCAGCTCAAGGACTCCAAAATCTTTACCAAGATGGATGTCCGATGGGGGTATAATAATGTCCTCATTCACCCAGACGATCGATGGAAGGCAGCCTTCATCACCCCTTTTTGGCTATTCGAGCCCACGGTAATGTTCTTTGGACTATGCAACTCACCTGCCATGTTCCAGGCATACATGAATGATGCCTTTGCCAATTTCATCACAGAAGGATGGCTGATCATCTACATGGATGATCTGCTTATACACTCAGCAACCCAAGCTGAACACGACGAAAGGACCAGAAAAGTCCTCCAACGGATGGTAGAACAGAAGCTGTACCTCAAACTCTCCAAGTGCTTCTTCAACCAGAAGGAGGTGGAATACCTCGAAATGGTCATCAAGGCTGGACAAGTCTGCATGGACCCCAGCAAGCTTGACACTATCAAGGAGTGGAAGTCCCCCACCTGCGTCAAGCAGGTAAGATCTTTTTTGGGATTTTGTAACTTCTACAGGAAATTCATCGCCAACTTCTCCAAGGTTGCTCAACCATTAATTGAGCTTACGAAGAAGAACCAAACGTTTTCCTGGAGAATCCTGCAGGAGAAGGCCTTCCACAAACTTCAGAAGCTTTTCCTCTCTCAGCTGGTCCTCCACATGCTGGACATAAACAAACCGTTCTACGTCATGACCGATGCCTCCCTCACTGCCACCAGAGGAGGCCTAATGCAGAAAGATGGCAATGGGGATCTCCACCCCTGTGCCTACCGATCGTCGTCACTATCACCAGCCGAGCGAAACTATGACATCTACGACAAGGAACTCCTAGGCGTCATCCTAGCCCTGGAAGACTGGCGACATTATCTTCAAGGGACCCCCCATCAAGTATCGATCCTTACAGATCACAAGAACCTTCTCTACTTCAAGGAACCCCAGAAACTCTCTTGCCGACACACTAGATGGCAATTATTTCTCCAGGACTTCGACCTGACATTTACCCATGTCCCAGGAAAAGACATGGGACCAGCTGATGCCCTGTCCCGGCGTGACGACATCGACACCTCCGCTGACAATGCGGACATCACCCTCCTTTCCGACGACATCTTCTTCAGGGCAATCAACACCACCCTCGCTGAGAAAATCACGGCGTCCACCCCTTCCGACCCTTTGGTCATCAAGGCACTGAAAGCCATGGCCAAAGAAGAATCTATGTTTCCGCATGCCTGGCCCGAAGACTGGTCCTTCTTGGACAATAAACTCTACTTCCAGGGACGCCTCTACATCCCTGAAAAAGAAAGATCCAATCTGGTAAGATCGATCCACAAATCCCTCACCGGGGGACACACTGGACACTACCGTCTCCTTGACCCCCTATCCAGAGACTACTGGTGACCCGGACTCTCTACCTTCGTCCGCCACTTCATCAAAGGATGCACAGTATGCCAGGCCAACAAAGCCAACACGCACCCCACCGCCCCCGCACTCTCTCCCATCCGCTCCTCTGCCACCCACCCCTTTTCCATGATATCAGTGGATCTCATCACTGCCCTCCTCTTGTCTGGGGGCTTCGACTCTGTCATGGTTGTGGTCGACCATGGCCTTAGTAAGGGGATCATTTTCATACCTTGCAACAAGGAGATCTCCGCAGAAGGAGTTGCCCAACTCTTTTTCTCCCATGTCTTCTCTTGATTTGGCCTACACGACAAATGCATCAGTGATCGGGGACCTCAGTTCGCTTCTGCTTTCGCCCAGGAGCTCGCACGACTCCTGAAGTACTGTTGCGACCAAACTTGAGTTGCACGTTCGAAAGCAAAAACCCAATGACTGAAGAATAAATGCAAGTGGCTCCTACCTCAAAGGCTTACTACTAAGAGGAGGAGGAGAGTTGGCAAGCCCTTATGAAGGTGAAGGCAAGGGATTACCAAGATGGGGAGCCATCGAGGTAAGTGCCCATATATATATGCATACGATGTGGGTACATGTTTGGCACTTGGTCTGTGTGTAAATACGAAAGAGGAAAGAAAGGGAATAACGCCATAGGTGGAATAATAATTGTACGACATAGGGCATAGGGTTCTGGGTCGTGGGTCGTGACATCATTAGTGAGGTCATCGTGATGTTATAGGGTCTAGAATAGGACAATGGCTGTGAGGACTAGGCTCGGCCTAGGCGCTGCACAGGTTAGAAGATAAGATAAATGGGTCTCAGATCTAGCCGAGATAAGATAAGATCTCTGGTACTTGCCAGATAAGATAAGATAAAAGATTAGATAAGAAAGTCAATGAAAAATGTTGAAGTCCAGCAACAATAAGTGGGCAAATACCTGTGCCCGTTTCACCACCCCCCCTCTATGGATCGAACTCCAAGCTGATCCCAAAGAGTGAGCTGCACGGCTGTGTGTGCGGCTGGTATTTGACTAACGTGACTTGCACACCAGGGTCCCCCCTACTCAAGGGAAGTGTCCCCCTTTCTGAAGGTGGGTTGAATACGAGGTCTGAGAGCGCATGCGCCCCCATAGACCCAAATCCAGCATCTTCTTGACCCATCCCTGGAAGTTCCAGAACTTCTGTAAATGTCGGGTTCAAGATGTGCTCGATGAGCAGTTGAGCGATTCTATCGCCCGTTTTGATGGTGAAGGCTTCCTTGCCATTGTTGATGAGAACCACCTTGAGGTCCCCACGGTAGTCGGAATCAACGACACCAGCAGCTATGTCAATGCTGCTCTTCACAGATAACCCCAATCTAGGGGCGATGTGTCCATACATTCCTTCTGGGAGAGCGATCTGGATGTTTGTGTTTATGGGCAGTCTATGCCCAGCTTCTATGAGCGCGTCTTCGCTCACGTAGAGGTCGTATCCGGCAGCGAAAGCTGTGCCTCTGGTTGGTTCCTTCATGCTAGGCGAAGATCTTCTGAACGGGAGTGTCTGGCTACATTTTTTACCAGGAGAAACCCGTGATAGCACGACTGTTGTCGGCTCTTCTGGATATGGCTGGAACAAGCCTAGCTGGTCTGCAAACTCCATCCGGTGGAGTGCATGAGGGTTTCATTCATGGAATTCTGCTATGGCGTCAGCAGTGTTCTGAAGGTTCTTCTTCAGTTCCCATGTCCAATCTTCTGTTCCCCATCCAGCCCAGTGGATGAGATATTCAACCGATCATCCTCGGCATCTAGCTTCAATGATATGGTCAACTTCAAACTCAGCATCACCTTTGTCTGTAACGGTGCATGCTGGGGGTTTAAATAGGGGTTGCCCGAATAAGGGCTCTTCGTAAGGCTTCATGCGTGAGATATTCACAACTGGGTGAATCTTCATGTTGCGTGGAAGCGTAAGGTGAACTGCATTGTCGCCTATCTTCTTATCGATTTCGAATGGACCGATAAACCATTCTGTCATCTTCTTCGAACTTCTACCTTCTAGGCGGAGGTTCGTTGTGGAAAGCAATACAAGGTCTCCGACCGAGTATGCTGGGGCTTCTGAGTGGTGCTTGTCCACTTGCTTCTTCATATGATTCCTTGCTTCTTCGAGGTTCTGAGCCATTTGCTCAAGGGTTTTGCTGACTTCTTCAGCTAAGTCGTCCATCACTGATGCCTATGAAACTCCAGGTTCAACGCCCATGCGAGGCTGGTAAGTCAGCATTATTGCAAACAGACTCTTCTTCGTCGTGCTGTGCTGCTTCGTATTGTAGCTGAATTGCACCAAAGACAACCAGTCTATCCAATCTTCTTGTCGCTTAGCAACATATAGTTTAAGATATTGCTATAGCGACCGAACTTGAGTCACAACGTCCGAAAGCAAAACCCAACGACTGAAGGATAATGCAAGCGATAACTCCTGCCCGAAGGCTTACTACTAAGAGGAGGAGGAGAGTTGGCTGGCCCTAATGAAGGTTCAAGGACAAGGGACAACCAAGATGGGCAGCCATCGAGGTTG
>JBBPKG010000804.1:0-12348 GCA_038089115.1 Fistulinella cinereoalba | reverse complement strand
TACGCTTAACAAGCTATTTCTTGCCCAAGGGATCACTCCAGTGTGAGACGGAGCTTCTCTTTAACTCAGACTCACACTCCTCTCGTGTCCTCGAGCTACACTTGAGTGCTCGCTGACCTTGTGCAAGAAACTACTAGCATTCCCCATACAAGTGTCCCTCTGTCGCTCTGTGCAGAGCTTAGTCCTTCGCAGGTTACCCCTGTCCTTCGCAGGTCACCTCGCACGGTACAAGTCGGATACTTGTAACAGTGGAGAACAAGTAGTCTTGTATTCACAAGGAAGTACAAGGGAGAAACAAGTTAAAGTACATAGGCGGCGATAGGCCAGTTTATATATGAAGAGAGAGGGCCATTGAGGGCCAGTTTGATGAGTATATAAAAGGAATCAACCAATCGTGAAATAATCATACGATGTGATACCATTGGATGATGTGTAAGTGAAAATGACTGTCAAGGGACGCGTCATCTGAAGTCTAGGTAATAGTGATGACACCAAGTGCAGTGACATTGGATACAAACGTAAGCATGCTGACATGTGTGGGAAACGTACTGGTATGTAGGCCGAAGGTGAGGATGAGTCTGACGAGACTTCGGCTGAAAAGAAATGAGTCCGATCGTAAAAACAAATAAGAGTAAACAAGGAAAATCGTAACATTACCCCCTTTGTAACCCTAAAGCTACTGCGAGGGTTCATCAGAAATCGAGGTAGGTATGGTCAGGGGAGCTGGTAATATTGGCCCAAGCATCTCCATCCCAGGGGCAAGGATTGTAATTGGGGTCAGGAGATGCAGAACGCCGGATATAGGTGTTGAACGTGCATCATACGATAGCAGTTTGACTACGCCCATTATCGGGCAATAGACCTTTGTATGTCTCTATTTGCATATGTAGTGTACGCGTAAATAGATGACATGTATATATACTTCGAACTCAGCGTCGGAGTTCTAATAGAGTCTTTACCTCTAACCACTACGTGCAGAACAGCAACGCAGCAACCCCAAGCCCAATCATAAGTAAGTGATAGGCTTTCCTCTACACAGTCGCTACTCGCCGTAGCCCGTCTGTTCAACAGGTTATGAGCCCCGAGAGCACACGCGCTGTCGCCTCACAAAAGTGAGAGCACGCACTGTTGCCTCTTGGACCAGTCAGCGCACACGTTGTCGCCCGAAAGGAGCACACGTTGTTTCCTGGCTGGATAGTTGCTCCACCGCTGTCGCACCTCTGTGTGATCGGCTCCCAAAGTAGGACGATTGCACACCTATGCTTGAATAACATTCGCATATGCTGTTCATCGCTCCGAACAGGGAGAGGCTATGTTTGTGCGTTACTCTAGATTGCACGCTAACACGTTTTGCTTTCTAGATCAACCCAACAATGCCTTCGACTTCCAACTCCGAGTCCGTCCACATCCCCATCTTCACAGGATCCAACTGGGACGCGTGGTGGCCCATCATGGCTGCCAAACTCCAGTCCACCGGTGGCCTCTGGTGCACCGATATCTCCCAGCCCCCGGTTCCCTCTGCCGCCTCTAGCACGGAGGAAATCAGCTTCTGGATGGGTTGGCACAAGGCCAACGACACGATCATGGGTACGATTACCCTCTACCTCTCCGCGCCCCTCAAGCAGCGATATGCTGAGAAGACGACCGCCACCGACCTCATCATGGCCCTCCAGGCCGACAACATGGCCATGGGCGTTGCCCAAGCGTACGCGCTCTGGAAGGAGCTGATGGACCTCCGGATCCCCGGAGACGCTCACCCCACTCCCGCTTTTAACAAGCTGGAGAACCTCCTCATGCGTCTAGAGAGGATGAGCTACAAGCTCGATGAGAAGGTGACGGCCATGTTGGTCCTCGCCAAGCTACCCCCCACAATGTCATTTGTGGCGCAGATGGCAGTCCAGGAGAAGGACGCCTCGGGCAAGTCGGTGCATCCAACACTTGCAAAGCTAAAGGATGCAGCAGTCCTCGCTTGGGACCAGCGCTCCCTTGGCAAGGGCAAGGCGCCTGAAAGGGCGAATAAGATTTCAGCAGTCAAGCCGAAAGGAGGAGACCCCTCCTTCCAGCAGCAAGAGCAGCAGAGGCTGAAAGGCCCGCAGCAGCAGCAGCAGGAAGGGGGCGACAAAAGGAAGAAGAAGACCCATCGGCCCAAAGGCAAAGCTGCCACCGCCGAGGTCGCCTCCACCGTCATCGCCTCCTTTGCCACCACCTCCGCCAATCCCTGCCCATGGCCAAATCCTCTCCCCGCGCCATCTCTCGTGTCTGCCCCCGCCACCGTCGACCCGCACGTCAACGCTCATCGACCACCATCTGCCTACCAAGGCACCTCTTCCGACCGCCCCGTCGATCCTCGGATCCGGGACTCTATTTCCCTTGTGCGTCGCATGGGGGATTTCCCCCGCTACGAGGAAGTCCGCTCTGCAGACAAAAAGATGCCCCTCACAGGGCACTCCTCCCCTCCTCTTGTCGCTTGGATCGAACCTATCTCCAACGACACTCCCATTACCGCGCCTCCCACGAAGAAGTGCAAGCGTTCGTGTCGCGCCCGCAACATCCATGGGCCCCCAGCTGATTGCTGGGACTCCGACAATCTCGACGAGATCTACGGCGCCTATGTCGAGCCGCCTGCGCCGATGCAGGTCGACGAGGAGATTGCGGAGGCCGCAGGGTTAGATGCTGGGTCCTCGAGCCTAGCCCCGGTTGATGAAGAGGATTGTGTGTCGCTCGGGTCCGTCACCTATGACGAGACCTCCTCATTTCTGATGTACAGGTATGTCGATCCCCTCCCTTCCGAACCCGAAGACGACTCAACGATGATCGCCGAAATAGCTGATCTCGTAGATAGTCTGTCTGTACATTGTGCACCTTGCAGTAGTATATTCTCCAATATACTATCTACCTCTGACTCTCCAGTCTGTGCCCACAATAAAGGGAAAGGAAAGTGCGAGTGTGATCATGGGGAATCATCCCTTACCTGGATTTTGGATTCTGGTGCTTCAATGCACTTCACGCCCTGGCGCTCTGACTTTGTCGAGTACCAGGCTTTGAGTCACAAAGATCGTATCCCAGTCTCCACCGCCAGCACCAAGATCTATGTTGTTGGATTAGGACGCGTGCTCGTCAGATGGCTTGACATGGACCAAAAATCCCATATCCTCGCCTTGCACAACGTCACCCATATTCCAGATTCAAGTGTGCAGCTTGTGAGCCTGGGGGAGTTATTATGCGCCGGTGCCATAGTAAAGGGAGATATGAGATCAATCGACGTATTTTACGGTGATGGTACTATACTAGCACCATTCTCACCCAGAACTGCTGGTCGCAATATGTACTCCCTCACAGGCCACCCCTTGGAGGCACGACCGATACTCAGAATGACTCGCAGTGTCACTTATGACATACTGCACAAACGGTTTGGACACCCGTCGAAAGATGTCCTCCGATGGGCTGAAAAACACACCAAGGGTTTTCCCAAGGTTGTCTTCCCCGTCGAAGATCCAGTATGCCCTGGATGTCTCAAAGGCAAAATGCCTAACAGGAGCTATCCTCCTAATGAGCGAAGGGCCACAAAGCCTTTCGAGCTCATTCACTCGGACATAAAGTCCTTCCTGATCGACTCCTACCATAAGTACAAGTACGTTATCACGTATTTGGATGATTTCACCTCCCACTGCTGGGTGATTCCATTATGCCTTAAGTCCGGCACACTCCTTGCGACCAGACAATGGCTGGAATGGGTTGAACTTCAGTTCCCCTACAAAGTGAAATCATGGATGTCTGACTTCGGAGGCAAATACAAGTCTGAGCTGTTCGACAACATGCTCAAGGATAAGGGAGTACAGATCATTCATTCCGTACCCCATACGCCCCAACAAAACGGGAGAGCTGAAAGGCTCATGCGTACACTAGGAGACAAATCCCAGGCCATGCGCCTCGATGCTTGCATCCCAGAGTCCTGGTGGGAATTCTCCTTCTTGCATGCCACACACGTCTACAATAGGACGCCACTGCATCGCCATCATGGCAAGACCCCCTTCGAGTTACTCAAGGGAACGGCTCCCGACGTGTCTCATCTTCGGGTATTTGGCTGTGCAGCCTACGTCTTCTTACCAGAAGATGTTCGAAAGAACAAGCTAGCACCCAAATCCGAATTGATGACTTATCTGGGCATTGCAATTGGCACAAAAGAAGCTGATATCTTCATGCGTGCAGACAATGCACTCTTTACGAGCAATCACGCCGTATACGAAGAAGATCGTTTCCCCGTTGCAAGGGCAAAGCGAAAGCTCCTAATGCACCTGTGCCACGCACGTCAGACGGACAGGATAGGCCTTTGAGCCCTATTATCCCTGATCCCTATGACTCTGACGATGACGACCTTTCCCATCCTGGCCCTTCTTGGCCCAAGACTCCTCCTCCCATTCCTCCTGTCCCTCCTCGCACGCCTTCTCCTAGGGCACCGCCACCGCCTCCTACGGCACCACACAAATCTGCTGGTCGGCCCCCTAGGATGCCACCTGCACCCCTCCTGCCGCGTCGTTCTACACGACAGCGTAACGTCCCGTCTCAGCCAGACAACGTTTACGGGGATGACCATCTGGTCCAGCAGGAGAAGGATGTAAACAAACCTTCTAGATGGCGAGACATCATCGGAGAGCCTGGACCCTCGTCCCGTCCAGAGCCTTCCATGCCGGGGAATCTTCCTGAGACCCCGCACACCACCACCGAGCAAGACCCTCCCTTGTCGCCTCTGACCCCTCTGCCTGACAGTGAGGACAATGTCGAGCGCATGACTCGGGAAGGGGGAGCTGATTTCATGGCGTATATGATGTCAAAGGTGATACCACACACATGGCTCGATACTGCAGCATCGAAGCCACATCGCGAATGGACATACAGGGACATAGAACGCTTACCAGCTGATCAGAAAGCTGAATAGGAAGCCGCATGTCGACGTGAGCTTGATGTGCTCAAAGAGTGCAAAGTCTTCGAGTTGGTAGATCCACCCAAAGGGCGTCATATCATCGACAATAGATGGGTTTTCAACGTTAAACCTGATGGTCGCAAACGTGCGCGCCTTGTTGCAAAAGGCTTCTCCCAGGTCGAGGGAATAGATTTCGACCAAGTATTCTCCCCAGTAGTATGGTTTGAGACAGTCCGACTTATGTTGGCTCTTGCCGCACTCGAGAACTGGCACATTGAGGCCCTGGATGTTCGAAGCGCTTACATACCTTTATGGCAAGCTTAAAGAAGAGATCTACATGAAGCAACCCCAAGGCTTCAGAGTCCCAGGGCAAGAGCACAAAGTGCTCCGACTACGTCGTGCCCTCTACGGCCTTAAACAAGCTGGACTCGCCTGGTGGGAGACTCTAAACGAGTCCATGAAAGAACTCGGCTTCAAACGCCTCAAATCCAATGCGGGGATCTTCCTCTTCCGGAAAAAGGGCACCTCGATCGTTGTCGCTGTTGTCTATGTTGACGACGCCCTATTCTGTGGTCCATCGAAAGCCATAGTAGACGAAATAAAGGGAACCTTCATGAAGAAGTGGGAATGCCGCGATCTTGGCCCAGCAACGGAATTCTTACACATGCGAATCCGACGCTCAGGATGCTCGATCTTCATTGATCAATGCGAATACCTTGAGAAGATCGTTGACCACTGTGGCATGACCAATGCAAAGCCTACACCTACCCCTCTTCCCCAAGGGTATTACCCAATCGTTCACAAAGGCGATGTAGACCCAGAACTACGATCACATTTCCAGATGGTCATCGGATCCCTGATGTATCTGATGCTCGGAACCAGACCTGATATTAGTTATGCACTTACCGCGTTAGCAAAACAGGCTGCCAGACCGACCAAGGAACACCTCGATAAGGCACTTCATATTGTGCGGTACCTCATAGGAACCCGATATTATAGCCTTCATCTTGATGGTGCATCTGGCGCTGGCATCATTGGTTTCTGCAACTCAGACTGGGGATCAGACCCCAACAACCGAAGGTCTATGACAGGATGGTGTTTGAAGCTTGCCAACGCAGTATTTTGCTGGCGCTCACACCAACAGATTCGTGTCGCTTTCTCTAGCACCGAAGCTGAATATGTCTCCCTTTCGGATTGTGCCAAACAGGCAGTCTGGATACACTCACTCCTCACCAAACTAGGATACATGATGAAACCAATCCCCTTATGCGGTGACAACCAAGGGTCCATTTTCCATTCATCAAACCCAGTGACTGAATCGCGCACCAAACATGTTGACATTCGTTGGCATGGGATTCATGATTTCATCGCCGATAAACTTATCGAGCTTTTCTTCATTGAAGGCTCTAAGAATCCAGCTGATATGTTCACAAAGAATCTTGGTCGCATTAAGTTCGAGGAATGCAGATCGCAGATGGGCTTAGTCTTCTATGACAGAGCTATCTAAGTTCTCACTATAAGTGTTGCGCTTATACGGCTGCACCTTATGGGGGAGTGTTGAACGTGCATCATACGATAGCACTTTGACTATGCCCATTATCGGGCAATAGACCTTTGTATGTCTCTATTTGCATATGTAGTGTATGCGTAAATAGATGACATGTATATATACTTCGAACTCAGCGTCGGAGTTCTAATAGAGTCTTTACCTCTAACCACTACGTGCAGAACAGCAACGCAGCAACCCCAAGCCCAATCCTAAGTAAGTGATAGGCTTTCCTCTATGCAGTCGCTACTCGCCGTAGCCCGTCTGTTCAACAATAGGGTGTGGGATGATGGCCGCCGGTAGACATGCAACCACAGAAATGGAAGGGACAGGTGCGGGGAGTGGGAATTGGATGGGGGGCTGCGGAGGAGGACGAGGAGGAGGAGGCAATGAGCTGCAGAGGAGAGCGTGGAGGAGCTGGTCTTCAGGCTGGGCAGCGGCTCTGTTTATGCCCGGGGGACCATTTGTGACAGGTTGGGCATTGGTAGATGTCACAGTGCAGTCTGAAGTGACTGAGTCGGTGGCATTGATGGCAGCTCTCTGAGTAGCGCGGGTGGGACAACATAAGGATGACATGTCCTTCGCTTTTGATGTGCCATCTCTCGGCAGCTTGGTACGCGAGTTCCTCTTCAGTGTGAATTGATGTGGAGGTGGCGGAGGGCATTGGAAGAGGAGCTGGGGAGCTATGGTTTGAGCAGGGAGGGGATGTGAGTCATTTGGTGAGAGATCTAGTAGAGAGGAGGGCATGTTGATGGGCCGTCTCACAGACGACATGTTCAACGTTGAGAAAAAATGGCATGAGGTTCATCTGGTGCATGGCAGTGATGAGATCTTCTAGGACTGCTCTTTGTTTTTGCTCAATGATATACCCATGAAGGGCAACTCCTGCTATCCTGGATTTTTGCATTTCTGCAGTGGCCGTGATCAATTCGTGGGTGTGAAGGTAGGTGGCGTACAGAGAGTCCACAATGGATTCAGCGTCCATATGGCATGAAAGGGCTCAGGAGAAGTGGGGTTGGAGGAGGAGGTTGTTGTAGACAGTAAGGCAGGTGGTAGGTGTGATTGGGCATTGGAGGACGTGGGCAGCAATGGGGACATCGGCGGTGACCACAGGTTCTGGAGTGGTGCTAGTGACCTTTTCAATAGCTTCTAGGGTGACGATGGGGCTACGAGGAGAAGGGGAAGATGATGGGTGGAAAGGGGTATCTACAAGAGAAGAAACGGAGGACATGGTGGTGATGGTGGTGATAGAAGACATTGTTTGTTTGTTAGTGGCGACGAGTAGTTCGTGGTTGCTGAGAGGGAGGGAAAGTGGAGGGGTGATAGCCTTTATACTCCTAGAGGGCAGACTTTGCATGTTTCAGGTCCCGCTCGGCAACCCATGAATCTTCTTCGGCTGTATAGCCCTTCCATTAGATCAGGAAGGAATGGGAGGATGGAGGTCCACGATGTCATATTATCTTCTCGAGTTCATATTCTTCTTTGCCTTCTACGAGATCCGGTGGCAGCTTCAGGAATTTCTTGCTGTAGACATCATTTTCACGATAGGGCAATAACAGGGAAGCATGAAACGTGTTGTGTATCTTCCATGCTATGGGGATTCGGAGTTGATAGGTGACTGCAAATAAGACTTTCGTGATGGTAAAAGATCCTTTGCATTTCAGGGCGAACTTTGGATTGGTAACGAGGTGTTTCAGGTTCTGGGCTTCCAACCACACCTTATTGCTGGCTTTGAAGGGTTTAAAAGAGCAGAGGGAGCAGGATGCCATGGTTTGGCGAGCAAGTTCGTGGGCCGTGAGGGCTTCATCTCTAGCAGCGACAAGGTTCTAAAGGTGGGTTTCTACGGTGGGTACGTCTGTTCTCTTTGATGGCGTGGGTAGGGCTAAGGGTTCATAGCCCATCAGGAGGTAGAAGGGGGATTTCCCTGTGGTGGAGTGGGGGCAGTGGTTGTGGACGAACTCTGCATTCGCAATGTGTTCTGTCCATGTGCTCAGGTTGTTTCCGCAAACGATGCGGAGGTAGGTTTTGATTTCTTGGTTGACACATTCAGTCTCTCCATTGGTTTGTGGGTGGTAAGTGGTGGATAGGGCAAGGTTGTAGTTGAGGAGTCACCCAAGTTCTTTTGCAAAGGCTGACACAAATTGTGGGCTGCGATTGAAGATGATCTTGTCATAAAGACCATAGTGTTTGTATACGTGTTCGAAGAAGAGGGTTGTGATTCCTTCTGCCATGACTGTTTTCATTGTGGGGCAGAGAATTACCCCCTTTGTAAGCCCATGGTCGACCACAACCAGTAAGGCGTCAAAACTGGAGAAGGTGGGGAGGTCGGTGATGAGGTCATAGGAGACCTGTTGGAAGGGGTGGGAGCAGGAGGAGCAGATGGGGATGAGGGGTGGGGTGGTCGGATGAGTGTTGGACTTGTTTTGCTGGCATGTGGCACAGCTGGAGACATAGGAGCGGACATAGGAGGTGAGACCAGGCCACCAAAATTCAGAGGTGACAAGTTGGTGTGTTTTGAGGAATCTGGAGTGACTGGTGGAGGGATGGTCGTGACATCGGACGAGGACATCGTGGCGGAGGTTGGGGGGTATGTAGAGGCGTCCTTGGTACAAGAGTGTCTTATCCTCATACTGCCAATTGGACGTGCATGAGCAAAGGAAGGTAGGACAGGTTTTATCCATCGATTGAAGGGACTGGAGGACCAGGGGATTGCCCACAGAGGCGGATTGGATTTTGTTACAGAAGACCGCATCGATAAGGTTGACAAAAAGGGACAGGGGAAGGAGGGTGATGGCGGTATTATCAGAGGAATCATCCAGACAATGGTCAGGGTGGCAAGATAGGGCATCAGGAGCGGAGAGTTGGGATCTGGGGACATGAATCATCTGTAGTTCATAGTCGGCGAGGTCAAGGAGCCATTGCGCTTGACAGCGGTTAAGATTTTTGGGGGCTTTGAAGTACTTGAGGTTCTTGTGGTCGGTGAAGACTTGTACAGGGTGAGCAGAACCGAGAAGGTAAGGGTGCCAGGTGTGAAGGGCGTGGATAACAGCAAGGAGTTCTTGGTCATAGATATCATAGTTTCATTCTGCTGTGGAGAACGTCTGGGAGAGATAGGAGCAAGGGTGCCAGTCACCATTGGCATTGATCTGGAGGAGGATCGCTCTGGTGGCATATTTAGAGGCATCCATAGTGATGGCAAAGGGTTGGGAGATGTCGGATAGTCGAAGGATGGGGGAGGAGGTGAAGGCTTTCTTAAGTGTGTCAAAAGCCTGTTGACAGGATTGGGTCCAGGACCAAGGGTGGTCCTTCTTGGTAAGGTCGAGGAGAGGTTGTGCGACATCGGAGTAGTGAGGGATGAAATGCCAGTAGAAGTTGGTGAATCCAAGGAAGGAGCGGATGTCTTTCACTTTCTGTGGGGTAGGCCAGGATGCAATCCCTTCCAGTTTGATGGGATCCATGGCCAGTTCACCAGGTTGGGCAATCATTCCAAGGTAATCTACTTTGGAGGTATTGAATTTACACTTCTGGAGGCGGAGGCAGAGATTGAGTTCTCTCATTCTTTGGAGAACTTGGCGGGTGGTTTCGTCATGAGTCTATTGGTCGGGGGAGAAAATAAGGATGTCGTCCATATAGATGACAATCTTTCCTTCAGTGATGAGGTCCCGGAACTCTTTGTTCATGAACTGTTGGAACATGGCTGGTGCATTTTTGGGGCCAAAAGGCATAATGACGGGCTCAAAAAGCCCTCTAGTGGTGACAAAGGCAGCCTTCCATTGGTGCCCTTCTTTGATGCAGATGTTGTTGTATCCCCATCGTACGTCAAACTTGGTGAAGATCTTCGCATCCTTAAGTTTATCAAGGAGGTCAGATATGAGCGGGAGGGGGTATGCATCTCTGATCGTATGATTGTTGAGATATCGGTAGTCTTGGACGGGACGAAGTTTCCCATCCTTCTTTTTGACAAAGAAGAAGGGGGTGGCTTGGGGTGATGATGAAGGGCAAATCTTTCCGCTCTTCAAGTTCTCGTCCAGGTAATCGTCTTGGGCCTTCTTTTCCTCAGGAGTGAGGGGGTAGAGTTTGCCGATCTTCGGCGCAAAGTCTTTGGTGAGATTGATTTCATGGTCACAATCCCTAGACAGGGGAAGGGGGTATCTTCGTCCGAGAAGATATCCTGGTAGTCTTGGTATGCATCGGGGAGGACGACTTCCTGTTTCTTGGCCAATGCTTCAATAGTGAGGTTGGTTGATGTGGTGAGGGTGCAGCAGGAGAATGCGGGGTTAGGGACAAAACAGCCATTGGCAAGGACTGTTCGGCTAAGAGTTTTGCAGGGTTTCTTCATGGACATTAGGCGAGCGAGTGACATGTGGGCACACCAAAAATTGTCCTCCTCTCTTCCTAGGTAGTGGAATAAATGTTCGTGTTCTATTGCATTAACTGCGACATGCTTCGGAGGAGGTCTTTCCTTTGAAAGTCATTCATAGGCTTTGTAGACATCTCTTTTAACTCCTTCATGGGTGGCGAGGAGTTCAGCAGTCTGATCAGTGGATTCGGGGACAGTGAGGGTTCGATTTTTTCAGTTGATTTTGGGATTGGCTGCAATGAGCCAGGGGAGACCAAGGATGATGGATTCCTTCCCATAGTTCATGACGTGGAAAGTTTGCTTACAGGTGTATCTGTTGATGTTGACCCAGAGGTCGGTAGTGAATTTGATGCAACCCAATTGGTTAGTGGTAGCATCCACATTTCAGACTATGATAGGTTTTTCGAGTCGTTTCCGGGGAAGGTCGTGTGTCCGGACAAAGGTCCAGTCAATACAGGAGATTTGAGCTCCCGAGTCTATGAGGGCACAAGCAGCAATGGCTTTGACAGTTCCACACAGGCAGAGCAATGTGATGGGAATCCTCATTGCTTTCATGGCTATGGGTTTCACCATGTTACATTGTACAGAGAGTAAGGGAGAAACATGCATCGCGTTCGTTCTCCCATCTAAAAATCCATGCTGACTTGGCTGATGTCTAACTTGGCGTCGGAAGGCACTTCTTCAGTTTTGCTCGTTGTTTGATGAACATCTTTTGGTGGTACTGGGGGCGGGTTGTCGGAGAACTTTACTTAGCAGTTGGTCGAGTTATGTCCCTTTTTTCTGCATTTAAAACAAAGGCCCTCCTTTCTGCATCTTTCGCATTCTTCATTGGTTAGCTTCTTCAGCTTTCTGATGGCATCGACATCCATGGCGTCAGGGTCCTTGGTTGCAGTGGTGGGTAAGCAGGAGCTAGAGGGGGGACATACATAGGTATTCCCTTTTCTTCAGGTGGAGATTTCGAGTGCCCTTTCTTTTAGGGTGACGAGTTTGATGGCTTTGTTGTACCATCTGGTGATATCATCAGGAACCTTCTCAAGGGAGTGGATGTGTTCCATTAGAGAGGAAGGCATTTCCATGGTGAAGAAATTGATGAGGACATTGTCCTCCTTAATCTCCGAGAGTGTTGCTTTGTTCTTGAATTCGGTGATATATTTCTGGAGCGCAGGGTTATACCTTCCCTGTTGATCCTCATAGATTCGCATTTTGTTGAGCCACGTGAGGGCATCGTTCTTGGTTTCCGAACTGTTGAAGACCACTCAGAAGTCTTTCTCAAAATCGGCCCACTTTCCTAAGGAAAGAGAGGTGCCAGCAGAGAGGGAGGAGAATTTGGACTCGCTGAAGGTAGTGGCCCATGTTGCAGTGGTTCCCTTCTTCATATAGGAGAGGGCATACGCGATCTGCTTGGTTTCATTATTATAAACATCCTGGTTGACTGCCAGGTACATTTGGACTGTATGCAACCACCTGATTGCATTTGCTGGGGTTCTGTCGTATTTGGTGGGGGTGCTGAGGCGGAGTTCG
>JBBPKG010000803.1:0-11013 GCA_038089115.1 Fistulinella cinereoalba | reverse complement strand
CCTCTTTTGCATCATACTGAACGCCCCGATAAGTGGTGTCTTGGCCGCTGCCATGGGCTTCAGAGACAGAGTCCAGAATCTGATGAAATCGCCGCCGCAGGGGCATAACCTCACCAACGGAGAGCTGAACGTCTCCCTGTTCGAGCACCAAGTCCTGCGGTGTGCGCCCGTGGAGTGTTCCACCCCTGGCGACGGCTATCACCACTACAAGATCGATTCCTTTGGGTTGGTCCCCACGACGGTGACGTTCACGTCGCAGGTGCCCAACTTGGCGAGGTCACCAACCCAGTACTTCCTGTGCCGCGCGTGGGATCGGCATACGACTTACGTATTCGAGATCATCCTCGAGTTCCTCGGGTACATACTCGAGGACGCCATCGCGAAGGTTCCGGGTATCAAGAAATCAGAGAGCGATTCTGTCGATCGTGAGTACAGTTTTCTCTCGTGGCGGATGATCACCCGCGTAATTGTGACCGCCCTCGAATAGCAACGGGTTTCGTCGTCGTCGACGAGAAAGATGCGCTGGACAATCCGGAGTCAAAGATGCACGAGGAGATGCGGGTGAAGCGGCAGCACGTGTTGCAGTTCTTCAAGGGTAACTTTCCTGTCTATCTCGTGCACGTCAGCGACCGTCGCCGGGTGAGGGTGAACACGGTCAACCGTGTGGAGGGGACATATCCCAAGTTGGGCTTTGACTTTACGGTGCCCTTGAAGGCGCGGTCGGTTCTGTAATGTTGCTCGTGTGGGTAGATACTTGCTCGGTCACGATGTTTATCGTATTTTGTGGTGGAAGCACTGCTCGTCATCCTGTGAAAAAACAAACACTCAGGCTGACAAACAGCCACCGACTTATCTCAGGACACGTCATTGTCCGCGGAAATGAGCAAGATGACGCAATGCTGGGTTCGGACACTCGTCATACATAAGTTTCATGCATGCACCTCAGCACTAGTGCTCAAAGGTAATTGGGCTGAAACGGGAGGCTATCAATGCTGGGGGGCTCATAGAGATAGTCAAGGTATACTCTCGACCGTCACTATTCCGTTTTTACCATTGGACCGCCAAAAATATCTTATGTGCCTCGGCGAATTTGCTTACACAATGTCCTCTCATGGATCTTGCAAAGATGTCATATCATAATGGGACAACTGGTCTCACGTTCGCTTGATAATGCTCGACGTTCACCAGTTCCTTCTCTCGTTCCTCAGTTTCCTCGTCTTTTGGCATACAGACCATGGGGCTTCTCCACAACAGCATCGTCAGGCGAGCAAATCGGTGGCTATCGTGGGAGCGGGCAGCGCCGGGATCGGAGCTCTCCGCGCCTTCGTCGACCTCCAAGACGAGCTCGATGTGAATCTTGATATCGTGTTGTACGAGCAACGTCGAGACGTAGGCGGGGTATGGTGCGTCCCGATTCTTCCCATTACTGGACTGCCGTAACGCTTGATGTGTGGACCGCGCACAGGCTACCAGATCCACACCCTGTGCGTCCACCCACCTTGCCCGAGACACCACTATATCCTCTTCTCCACACCAATACGCCCGTACCTGCCATGACTTTCCCCGGCTTCCCATTTCCCCCTGGAACACCCCTCTTTCCGAGTCATGAATACGTCGAAAGGTACCACCAGGACTTCGTGTTTCAATATAACCTTTGGCCGTTTATCCTGCTCAACCATACCGTCGTCTCTGCGTCGTGGGTAGGGACGCCCGAAGTAGGATACTGGGATGTTCATGTCGCCGATCAGGAGGGCAAGAAGACGCGACGTTCCTTTGACCATCTAGTCGTTGCCAATGGACACAACCATGATCCACACATCCCCACCTTCTCCGGTCAGGATGAGTGGTTACAGAACGGCCGTGGCGGAAGCGGTAGACGACGTGAAATTTTGCATTCGATCTTCTATCGCGAACCGCAACGCTATACAAACCAAACAGTGGTGGTGGTGGGCTCTGGGAGCAGCGGAAGGGACGCGGCCTCCCAGGTTACGTCCTACGCTCAGAAGGTGGCCTTTCCGTCGAATCCTTGGCATGATGTTGAACGATATCTAGGTCTATTTCTCCGTTCGCAGTCTAACATCTCCACGACCGGAGTTTACAGAACTCAAGCCAGAGATTGCGTACTTCACGCCCGATGCTATTGTCTTTGCCGATGGCTCGCAAGCGCACGACGTCGACGCTGTCATTCTGGGCACGGGATATGACCTCCGCGTACCATTCCTGGAAACGACCGGCGAAATCGCTGTGAAACCCAAGTCGAACGAGCGCGGACAGGGACTGACGACGAACCTCCGATATCTCTACCCACTCCACCAACATATCTTTTCCCTTTCCTCGTCATATCCGCCCAACGCGCTCGCGTTCGTGGGGTTGCCCATCTTGGTGTATAACTGTCCTACCGATTATGCACAGGGTATCTATGCGGCCAGGGCCATTGTGAACGCAAGTTGTATCGGTTCGCGAGAGGAATTGCTGAAGGATCTTGATGCGAGCGAGGATAACTTACGATCAAGGGGTCATGACCCATACCATGTCGGTCATCGCATGGTCGACGGATCGGAATTCAACTACCAGGATAATCTCATTGAGACCCTCAAGCATCAAGGGGTAATACCTGATGATGGCATCAAGTATGTCGAAGCATGGCGACATGAAACGAGAACCTTCAAATTCTTGAAGAGGGGGTGGGCAAGGGTTGAGAAACTCGGATTGCAACGAGAATGGTTAGAGGCAGTGGGGACGGAGGAAGAATGGGTTGATATGATGAGGAAATTGGATCGGTGGCAGAAAGCGTGGGAAACACAACATGGGCTGGTATTACCTGACGAACCCACCTTCAGCTGATCGGCTATGCAGCTTCGCTTGCTTCAGTTGCCGGGTAGATGGAGTGATAAGTTGAAGTCTCGACATGTTAAGTCACTTTACTTACTGTAGTCGAATATTGCCAGAGCGCAATTGTGGGATGCACTCACTATTTGATGACTATGCAGTATTCAATGCTTTTGGAGTAGCCTTCGTGGATCGGCGACAACTGAAGGCTCAAATGAAGTCCAGGTATCTAAGAGAGAAAGCCCTCAGAACCTGGAGGGCACTTGGTCTTTCGTCGATGGCGTGAACTTGACTGACCCTTCAAGGCCAGTGGGTCTGTCCTGCGGGCGTGAATAAGAAGTCTCGCATACGTCACTCACATTAGGTGATCCGCGGTCGAGAAACGATATGCACGCACCGGGCTTATCCTCACGCGATCGGTGGTCACTGGCAGCTCCGGGCCGTTGTTCGAGAACCAAGACAAGATTGCCTTGAAATGCACCCTTACAGAAAGGTCGAAACTGACCAGATGACTCGATGGGCCGCAGGGCGGTTGATATGAAAGGACGACTATAGCATGAGTGCAGTCCATAGACCACCTGTTCTGGAAAGAACAAGGCACATTCTTGGGTAGTATAAGGATGGATGATTGCTGAAGGTCGGCAAAACGTAGCCTCGAACGTTGCAAAGGACTGAGTTTGTGAGGTATCAGCCAAACACCATCGACTCGGATATTGCTTATGCTGTTTGCAATGCAAGAGTCAGAGTGGCATGAGATCGAGAACATGACCTTACTAGTATTAGCGCCCAAGAGTTGCCGCCGACCCCCAAATTTAAAGCTTTTAGGACCAGCTGCAATCACCAGCTTGAGGGCGATACCCACCACAATCACATCAAGACCCTTTGACAGATGACGCCTACCTCGGCTGGGTCAGGGGACTATGCCGGCTTGGATTCAGAACCTCTGGGTAAAGCCAGTGGTTTTTTTCAGGGCGGTGGTCTCAGGCTAGAGCTTGGCGGGGATCACTACTAAATCAAAATGCTGTGGTTGTACCTACATATATAAGTACTAGTGGCGCTTAGACTTGCATAATTGAGGGGCTCACAGGAAGCGCATAATCCAATTTGCCAGTGGGACTTGAAAAAGATAGGCCTAGACTGCTACCTGGGGCCTCATGATCTGTCAGTCACTGAGTGGAAGTTCACGGAGACAGGAGTTCGCGACGTTAGGAGATAACGTTGTTGTCAAATTATGTCAGCGATATGCCTAGCGAGTTCCCACGCTGTCCCACTCAGGTTCTTTGACTCGGAGCACCCACTCAACTTCAAAAAGTTATTGTCATCTGCACAGCTTCATTGTCTTCCAGATTCATGGGATTTCTGGAGTCTATCTGAATCTGACCGCAACTAGATGTTGTTGAGATAATTGATCCAGGCGGTGCCACTACTCTGCATTGCAGCGCCACGACTTTTTGATCTCGAAGGTTGCCATGCTCACACTTGGCTATTAATATATCTTGGGCCGATGTGAGTTTAATTGCAAGGTCCATCATTCACACCTCCCACTCCCAGCCCCCTCCTTCGTGCTTTATTTTTTTTAATCGAGCTGGTCTCGTTCATTTCACCCTCTCGCGCTACAGTTTCTGCCTTTCATCATGTTTGCGCGTACAGTTTCATTTTGTTTACTTATTTTATTATCTCTCTCAGCCGAGGTATTTTGTGTGCCTTACTCTGTCATCCCTCGACTGGCTGCTGGACAGTCTGTCAATCTCAAACGACGTTCTCGACCACTTCGCAACGACACAGAATGGGGGAAATGGGCTAAAAGCCAGCGAGATATTGTCATTGCAAAGTATGGATTGGCACCTAATGAGAAGAGAGCGACGGGAGAAAACCTGTAAGTCTCTCGATCTGCGCTCGGCCTCTCACTTATGAATTGCTCAGGATAGTGAATCAAAATTATGATTCAAGGTGAGACCATCATTAGCAAGATCGTATGACATGCGAACCAATCTCACCTGCCTCCTCTAGTTTCTACGGGACCTTGGCTGTTGGTACGCCACCGTATTCTTTCGACGTCATCTTGGACACTGGCTCTTCGTAGGTGCCGCAGAATCGTGAGGTGCTCGTTATGCTCACCGAGTCCGCCTTAGGGATCTTTGGCTTGCATCCACAAGTTGTGATGCGACATGTTCCGGAACTGCGAATTTCAGCCCGACAAAGTCTTCGACTTTCAAGAGCCTTGATCGTTCTTTCCAAGTCACTTATGGGAGTGGCGAAGCCATGGGCACGCTGTCCCAAGATGTTGTGCAGATGGCCGGCTTCAACGTGACAAACCAGGAATTTGGTATGTTGCTACTCTCGGGTAGAGCACTGATGTGACCTGTCCCCCAGGTTCTGTGACTTCAACGTCGTCAAACTTCCTACAGAGTCCCGTCACGGGCTTGATTGGCCTGGCCTGGCAAACGCTGTCATCGTCAGGCGCAATGCCCCTCTGGCAGGCACTCGCTAGCGGAGGTTCCTGGAGCTCACCGTTGATGGCTTTCCACATTACTCGGTATGTTGGGGTATTACACGTGGCACACATGCGGATTGACGTGTGCTCGAAACAAGTTACATCAATGATACGCATGCTACCCAGTTGGAACCCGGAGGATCGCTTACTATGGGTAAAGCGGCTTATAGTGGTAATGCCCGTCATTAACTCTACAGACAGGCTATGTCAACGAAAGCCTATACGCGGGCAGTATCGATTATCAGAACATCCCAAATGATCAACCTTCATATTGGTTGCAGGAGATTACATGTAAGCTGGGCTTCATGTCCTTGCGAATTGTCTCATACATGTTTGGCAGCAATAACTGTGCAAGGAAATGCCATATCTTTAAGCAACGGTTCTGCATCCTATGCAGCCATCGATACGGGCACGACTCTTGTAGCTGGGCCGTCCTCAGCTATAGCAGCTATTTATGCTCAGATTCCCAACTCATCTCCTGGAACTGGACAGTTTGAAGGATTCTATAGTTATCGTGAGTTGTCTCTGTGAAAACTTATTTCCGCAGTCCAATGAGATTGACAATCGTTATTCAGCATGCACCCAAGAGATCAATGTGGCGATATCATTTGGTGGACCAAATTGGCCCATCAGTCCCGCAGACTTTCAGTTCCAGCCGACTGGACCCTCTTCTGATTATTGCTATGGCGCATTCTATTCAATACCTACTAGTTCCGGATCCGGCACGCCGCAGTGGATCGTGGGCGATACATTCTTGGTGGGTACTGGCTGTGCTGCTGCGCCTTGACCTGACGTGAGCATAATTAGAAAAATGTGTATTCCGTGTTCCGATACGACCCACCTTCCGTTGGGTTTGCGGCCCTATCTGAGACGGCACTCGCAATGAATGGTATTAATGACGCTGTTGTACCCACCGCAACGCTAGGAGCCAGCGTTGCTTCCATTACGGCTAACACTGCCTCTACGACCACACGCACCTCCGCTGCACTGCTATCCCTGTCTGTATTGCTCTCCTTTGTGATGTTTTCATGAAGCTACGATTATAGGACTTTTGGATGGGGAGGATATTACTATGGACTTGTCTCGGCGATTACACGCTATATCGACACTCCCTGCTGTTTACGTCGGACTTGAGCGTATTATTTCACGTACTTACCCCATGGTGTATCGCCAAGGACGTTGGGTGTGGGTCAGGCATAATAATGTGAGACTGGGTCAATTTGATTCAGTAATTGAGAGTCATTACTTTTTATCAGTGCGGTGCCGGATGATGCTTATAGCCAGATGCTTATGTTGCCGCATGCTGAGTTGAGACCGTCAGAAACTGTCAAATGCCACGCCCCGGGGCAATGGGCAACCGATGCGACATCCGAGGGTTCCGATTCAGAATACCTGCGCGCTGCGCAGTGAAGCATCGGATGCTGCGCACCGTCACAAGGTCCGCAGCTCGCCTGTGAACCGAACAACTTGGCGGACTGAGAGCTTTCCTTGTATTTTTAGGGAGCCATTTTCTGTCCTTGTACGTGTCTCTTCCCTCATATCCTTCCCATCCCATCCTCGGTCCTGTAACACAATCCCGGGTGGATTGTAGAAGCTTCAACTAGGTGGTCGGCGTGTGGTCTGTCTGCATCCAGAAATGATACCGAACACCCTCATTCCCACGTCGATTCTGCTGCTAAGCCTCTCGCTAGAGACGTGTGGCGCCCCAACGGACTCACGGGCGTTGGCAACCACTGATGGCCTCACGATACCCTTGCGGACGAGGTCGCCCACTGCTGGTCTCGATGCGACCGAACTGGGTGCCCTGGCGAAGAGCCAGCGGGACGCTGTCATCGCCAAGTACTGGGGCCTACCGAACCAGAAGCGGAGCACCGGTTATAACTTGTGTGTACATTCTCCGTCTGTGGGGTTTGGTTTTCATTGCTGACGCTTTGACTGTAGACTCGTCGATCAAGATTATGACACTGGGTTCGTGTTTGGGTACCATGCGCCCAGAGTGCTGTTTCTAATGGAGGTGTAGGTATTATGGCTCTCTGGCCATCGGGACGCCTCTGACGTCGTTCGACATCCTGCTGGACACTGGTTCATCGTAAGCGTCGGACTCCGCTTGCCGAGTAACTATTCCTGAGACCAAGATGTTCATCTGCAGTGACCTCTGGCTGGCCGGGAACACCTGTGGCTCCTCTTGCAAAGGGCTCACCACGTACAATCCGTCCTCGTCGTCTACATTCAAGAACCTCTCTTCATCATTCTTCATCGAGTACGGCTCGGGTGAAACATCTGGGTATGTCGCCCAAGACACTGTCGAGATGGCAGGCTTCTCGGTCTCGGGCCAAGGTTTCGGTGCGTGATCATCCCGCTATGGGAAACTTTGATTAGATGTCGCTGACCGCTATGCTTTCAGCTGTGGCAAACGCAATATCGTCAAATCTTCTCACGTCGCCGGTGTCTGGTCTCATGGGCATGGCATGGGAAGTACTCGCGCAGTCGCAGCAGACGCCATTTTGGCAAACCCTGGCGAGCAGCGGATCTATGGACTCGGCGCTCTTCGCATTCCAACTTCGGAGGTGACCATCAATGTTTTGACGGGCGTGCGTCGATGGCTGACTGCGATTGTAGATATTCGAATGATACGAACGCGTCCGACCTGGAACCCGGAGGCCAGCTCACGTTTGGTGCGTTTGACTTTCTTCTGGTGACTTTGGTGAAAGTCTAACGGTCAATATTCAGGGTACACGAATAGTAGCTTGTACACGGGTTCGATCGACTACATCGATATCCCCGGAACCCCGTCCTACTGGTACCTTCCTCTTGAAAGTAAGTTTTTTGTTCTCGATTCGAGTGCGGAATTGACGAGGTGTGATTACCAGCATTGACGGTCCAAGGGAATAGCATATCGACAAATGGGTCAACCGCTGCCATCGACACCGGTACGACTAACATCGCCGGACCTTCGTCGGCCATTCAAGCTATTTATGCTCAAATAAACGGTTCGTCCGCCGGAACGGGCCAATGGAGTGGATACTATGAATATCGTACGTTTTACCCCCTAGAAATCGGTAGCCTTTTTCTTACCATACCAACCTGACAGCTTGCGACACGTCGGTAACAGTCGAGCTTTCGTTTGGCGGCAACACGTGGACCATGAGCTCAGCCGACTTCAAATTTACGCAGTTGAGCACGAGCACGTGTATCGGCGTCTTTTTTGATTCCGGCTCGACTACGAGTGCTGGAGGCTCGGTGCCGCCGTGGATCATTGGAGTCGCGTTCCTGGTGAGTACCCGTCCACGCCCCCATCTCCACTTGCATTTCTCCGTTTGCTCTGCTCCACCCACTCTTCATCGAACTAACGCTGTAATGACGCAGAAAAACGTCTACTCTGTATTCCGATACAACCCAGCATCGGTCGGCTTCGCTGCCCTGTCTGCAACCGCCATCGCGGAGAACGGCGTCAACGGGGCCGTCCCTTCTGCGACCATTGGTACCAGCGTCGCCTCGGTCACCAGCACCAGTGGTGCTACGTCCCATGCCCGACTCGGACGTTGGGCAGTGGCACAAGCTGTCGCAGGCATACTTGTGGCGACGGTAGCGTGGGTGTAATAACTCACCTCCTTCCCTTCCATTTCTTTCCTCGCTGCTAACTTAATATCTATAATGACCGCCCATTGACCTTGACGTGACGAAACCGCCTACATTTTCTTCATCCTCCATTGATGCATGTTTATATTAAGAGCGGACTTTTTTTTGCTCTAACAGAAGTGTTATCGTACATCTTACCTATCGTACAATTGTACCATTCGAAGCATTTCATGTAGCTTAGGACGAGATTCCCGCGTTTTTAGCTGACGATGATGGACAAGTATAAATACAGTTACTAGGACGTTGAAGGGGAGCCAGTGTTGACCCCTCGTGAACCCCATATCGATGATTGTCCGCAGTGATCAGGAACAATGGCTTGCAAGACAAACGTGTTGCAGGGTTCAGGTACTCAGGACTTGCAAGGTAAACCAGGGTATTGCCAGTTTTCGGGCGTCATAGCTTACTGCATATGATATCCCCGATCATGTTGATGCTGCTGGTTCCAAATATACCGTCCACTTGTCGTCGCAAGTGTCGGATTCGGCTGGAGATCGGAATGCGAGATCGTTGGGCGACACGATGCACACGATACCGGACGTTACACCGAGCACGACCTTTGCTGTAGACTTGCTTACCAGTATGTGGCCCAGTAAGTCGCTGGCTTCCCGTCGCGGGCTGAGTTGATAGCGGGACACAGGAAGTATTACTCGGACAAAGAGCAATAGTGGCCATATGTAGATCGATATCGATACCGAGAGGCTGGCACGTGTTGACGTGGGGAAAGGGGCGCACAGCAGATAGACAACCGCCCATCCTTCTCTTGGACCCCGTCGAGTATGCTCCGCTGGCTGTTTGGGAGGAGGCGGGAGAACAGTGAGTACTCACGACATCTGAGAGTAACGTGCTGAGCGACGTGAGATACGCTAGTCATGGCCGATGGCACGGGAAACGGTGGGTACATGAAAAATGCTTGAGGCTTGGTTGCCCATAGACGCCCAGAGCCGAGTGAACGTACCAGCACCACTCAGCAAAAGGAAGTGAAACAGATGATCAGCATCGAATCTGCAGGCGAAGTACATGCAGTCGCGTTCCTGGTCGATGCGGAGAACATCGTGAGCGGGAGTTGGCGTCCAGGCCGGATTCGACGTTGGGACATCGAGGATGGCGAACAAGTCGGGCTGACAATGGATGTAGGAGATGGCGTGAACAACCTCGCCGTGTCGCAAGACGGACTGTGGATCGTCAGCGGGGCAGACGATGGCGTAGCGGTCTGGCGAGCGGACACTCACGAAAAAGACATCGAGCTTACAGGACATGCACGTTGGGTGTGCGCGGTGGATATCTCGGCGGACGGGGCGACAATCGCGAGTGGGTCAGATGACGGAACTGCCCGACTCTGGTCGCGCACAACTGGCGAAGAAATTCACCGCTGGGCACACGACGACGTGGTGCAAGGCGTCAAATTCTCACCGGATGGGCAGCACATCGCCACTGCCACCGAAGAATCGATCCAGGTCCACAACACTCGCACCGGCGGCCTCCTCGTCGACGTCCCAATTGAAACTTATTCACATTTCTCATTCAACCAGTCGCTTGCGTGGGAGAATAACAGCCAACTATTTGTCTTGTCTAGCGACGGCAACATCTATTCCCTCGACGCGATCACTGGCAACTTCATTCTCTCCAAATGGCGCATTCACGAGGGTAACAGTCCTCGGTGTATCTCGTTGGAAAGGAACCGCAGATTCATTGCAGCTTCCAACGGCGGCCTTGTCTCGTTTTGGGACACAGTGACACATGAACAGGTCGGCTCTGTCGACCATCCGGGTGACATCTACACCATCGCCATGTCAGAGACCTACGACTTTGCGGTCGCTGGAACTGGTGGTATCTTTGTTCATAATCTTGGGCACGTTCTTCCCTCTCTTTATCTCGACTCGGTAAGCACAACTACAATCAATCACGGTTCACTTTGTTAACCGCCGCCGGGCCTGCTACCTTCACATGTCGACATCAATTGTTATCCGCTCGACGTGTCGTTCTGTTTGGATACATATTCTGTTCCTTCAGTTCCCTCAGCTTATTCATGCCAGCCCGCAAGCGCTGGAACC
>JBBPKG010000802.1:0-12394 GCA_038089115.1 Fistulinella cinereoalba | reverse complement strand
TCTTCCTCCCTTCCAAGATAATGGAGGAGATGTTCATGTTTGACAGTGTTCATGGCTTTGTGCGTCGGGGGTACATTGGGTTTGGAGAGGTGTTCATACGCTTTATGAACCTCTCGTTTGACTTCCTTATAGGCGGCGAGGAGGTCTGCAGTTTGATCCATGGATTCAGGGATGGTGAGGAGTCGACCTTTCCAGTCGATTTTTGGGTTGGCTGCTACAAGCCACGGGAGGCCAAGGATGACAGATTCTTTTCCGCAATTCATAATGTGGAAGGTCTGCTTGCAGGTATATCCATTGACATTTACCCAGAGATCAGTGGTGAACTTGATGCACCCGGATTGATTTGCGGTTGCATCTACGTTTTGGACGATGATGGGTTTTTCAAGGCGTTTCCGAGGGAGGTCGTTTGACTGGACAAAGGTCCAGTCAATGCAGGAGATTTGTGTGCCTGAGTCTACGAGGGTGCGGGCGGTGACAGCTTTGACAGTTCCACATGGGTGAAGCAACGTTATGGGGATCCTCATTGCTTTCATGGCTATAGGTTGCACCGTGTTACATTGTACAGAGGTTAAGGGAGAAACGTGCATTGTATTCGTTCTCCCACTCAAAAATCCATGCCAACTTGGCCAACATCTAGTTCAGCGTCGGAGGGCACTTCTTCTATTTTGCTCGTCGTTTGACGAACGTCCTTTGGTGGTACCGGGGGCAGAGCATCGGTGAATTTAACTCAGCAATTGGTTGAGTTATGGCCTTTCTTTCTACACTTAAAACAAAGACCTTCCTTTCTACACCTTTCTCATTCTTCATCAGTCAGCTTCTTTGGCCTCCTGATGGCATCGACGTCCATGGCGTCAGGATCCTTGGTGGCGGGGGTGGAGGAGCGAGAGCTGGAAGGGGCCATGTATGTGTTCCCCTTTCATTGGGTCAAGATTTTGAGTGCCCTTTCTTTCAGGGTGGTGAGTTTGATGGCTTTGTCATACCATCTGGAGATATCATCAGGGACTTTTTCAAGGGAGTGGATATGCTCCATCAGTGAAGAGGGCATACCCATGGCAAAGAAATTGATGAGGACGTTGTCCTCCTTGACTTCCGAGAGCATTGCTTTATTCTTGAACTCAGTGATGTACTTTTGGAGCACAGGGTTATATCTTCCCTGTCGGTCCTCATAGATTCGCATTTTGTTGAGCCATGCGAGGGCATCGTTCTTGGTTTCTGAGCTTTCGAAGACTGTGCGAAAGTCTTTTTCAAAGTCGGCCCATTTCCCTAGGGAGAGAGATGCGCCTGCAGAGAGGGATGAGAATTTGGACTCACTAAAGGTAGCAGCCCAGGTGGCAGTAGTGCCCTTCTTCATGTAGGAGAGGGCATACGCGATTTGCTTGGTTTCATTGTTGTAGACATCCTGGTTGACGGCCAGGTACATCTAGACAGTATGTAACCATTGGATTGCGTTGGCAGGGGTTTCGTTGTATTCGGCAGGAGTGCTGAGACGGAGTTCAGTGGGTTTCGAGGTGGACATGGTGGGTCTGGGTCTAGGGTTTGCTGGAGGTGGTCTGAAAAGTCATCCTGGCTGTGGCTGAAGGGGTGGACTAGGCGGCGTTGGTTCTCTCAGAATGGAGAGCGCGAAGGATAGGTGCGATGAGAGATTGTGCGCCTCAGGGGTTTCTTCGATGATGGGTTCATCGGGATCAGTGGGTATTTCCTTGGACTCATTGTTCGTAGGATCAGAGGAATCGTTGGCGGTATCCCTTCTTATCCAGTCGGTGATACGTTGCCTAGGGGTATGAGATGAAGTCGGATCTGCTCCAGTTGGAGTAATTGGCGACTGTGACAAGGAGGTAGTCGGCTCTGCTCCAGATGGAGTGCGCATTGACTCAAGAAGTTGCCTATGCTGGCGGGCGATAGGCCTCAAGGAACCCGAAGGATACAGGGGATCAATGGTGATGGAGGTGGCTGAGGATAGTACTCGCCACGATCAAGGAACTTGTTTCTTTTGTTACACTTCGACCAGGTAGGACAGAGTGTAGCCCTTGTGAGGACAGAAACACGAGGAGGTGTTGACAAGTTGACCAAGGAGTGATCTGGCCGACAAAGAGTCAACGTAGGATCTGAGGGACTGCCCTTGACAATGAGCAAGGGTGGGATGAGGATCGCACCGAAAGAGAGTGGTGGAGAACAAGTAGGCTTGTATTCGCAAGGAAGTACAAGGGAGAAACAAGTTAAAGTACATGGGTGGCGATAGGCCAGTTTATATATGAAGAGAAAGGGCCATTGAGGGCCGGTTTGATGAGCATATAAAAGGAATCAACCAATCGTAAAATAGTCGTACAATGCGATGTCATTGGTTGACGCATAAGCGAAAATGACTGTCAAGGGACGCGTCATCTGAAGTCTAGGTAATACAGATGACATCAAGTGCGATGGCATCAGACATAGGCATAAGCATGATTACAAGTGTGGGAAACATACTAGAACATAGGCCAAAGGCGAGTGGCGAGGCTTTGGCTGAATGGAAATAAGTCCAATCGTAAAAACAAATAGAGACAAACAAAGGAAATCGTAACATGCATGATGTGACAATGCTCAGTAACATCGCTTGTCCACTGGTAGGGTGCACCCATCGCATATGTACTCTGGACTATGTGCTGAGTGAGTTCAAGTTTGGGGATGTGAAAATGGTTGATGATCCCATTTTTACCTTGCTGACCACCTGCTGAAATAATCTGTTCTTTGTAGTGATGAAACTCACACAGAGCTTCACTGAGTGAATGTAGAGTTTCGTCATTATGCAACATATGCTGAGCAGTGAATATGAACTCTGTCATGAAGCAGATGGCACAAATAACCTCCTTATCAACTGTGCCCATGGCAACTACAGTGAGAACCATTTCAAGGTCCTGGTGGTCTCATCCTCCCGTCTGTTTGAGAGTAGTAAATCCATTCAGCCACCTTCTGACTCCAATCTGTGGCTGAAGGATCAAGAGATGTTGATCCAGTTCTTTGTCTCCAATAATGTTTTTTACCCATTGTACACAGTGATTGAAGTAGAATTTGTGCCATTGATGAAGTGCATCTGGTGTGAGGAAAGATGACGGACATGCATCACCCAGTCACCCCAGAAAGGCTAGACAATGCCATTGAGACATAGCGTAAGGCAGACTTTATGGAAAGCGTGAATGTCGCATAGATCACAGGATCGGCATGCATTGAGAAGGCTTCTAATGTCGTTTGTCGAAGTCGAGGAGGTGATATGACAGGATCTCCAAACTGTTTGTACATCACAGTAGAGATTGGAGAGTTTCGAGATGATATGCCAGCGATGAGAAGTTGCTCCAGATAGTCTGCTATCCAAGCAACAAGTGGTGTGTGGATGACATGAAGATGACCACTGGAATCCAACATAATTTCGCCCACTCATTCTGCCTTCTTCAAGTTCTGCGTCACAATAGAAACTGCATGATGATAAATGTTATGATTTCCTTTGTTTATTCTTGTTTTGCTTTACGATCGGACTTATTTTCTTTTCGGCTGAAGTCTTGTTGCTCGCCTTCAGCCTACATCTTCATACGTTTCCCTCATACGTAATCATGCTTACACTTGTTCCCGATGTCATCGCCTTTGATGTCATCTGTATTACTCACCCTTCAGATGACGTGTCCCTTGACAGTCATTTTCGCTGACACATCGTCCAATGACATCGCATCGTACGATCATTTTATCATTGGTCACTTCCCTTTATATACTCATCGAACCGGCCCTCAACGGCCTTCTCTCTTCGTATATAAACTGGCCTATCGCCGCCCATGTACTTTAACTTGTTTCTCCCTTGTATCCTCTTGTACCTAGTACTTGAATACAAGCCACTTGTTCCGCACCGCTCTCTTTCGGTGTGCTCCTCATCCCACCCTTGCTTATTGTCAAGGGCAGTCCTTCGGATCTTGCGTCGACTCTTTGTTGGCCAGATCAACTCCTCGGTCGACCTGTCGACACTCCTCATGGTTCTGTCCAACAAGGGCTACGCTCCGACCTACCTGGCCGAAGTGTAACAAAAGAAACAAGTTCCTTGATCGTGGCGAGTACTATCCTCAGCCGCCCCTATCACCATTGATCCCCCGTACCCAACGGGTCCCTCAAGGGCTATTGCTCGCCAGCGAAGCCAACTGAAACGGGCACCGGTATTTGCCCACATATCGTAACAGACTTCAATGTTTTTCACTGACTTTATTATCTTATCTTTTGATCTTATCTTATCCGGCAAGTGCCGGGCATCTTATCTTATCTCAGATAGATCCGAGATCCGTTTATCTTATCTTCAGACTTCTAACCTGTGCAGCACCTAGGCCGAACCTAGCACTCACAGCCATTGCTTCTATTCTAGACCGAACCTAGACGGTTCTTTATGACCTCATGGGCTAGACCCTATGACATCACGATGACATCATTATGACGTCACGACACTTACGCGTACACCCTATGCCCTAACCCTTCTTTCCACCTATAGCCTTATGTGCTCTTATCTTTACTTACCGCTTTCGTATTTACGCACAGACCATGTGCCAAACATGTACATACATGCATTCGAGTATATAAACTCGGGCTCCAACCTCGATGGCTCCCCATCTTGGTTGTCCCTTAACAATTATCCTTCACGAGGGCCGACCAACACTCAGCTACTCCTTTGGTTGCACCATCGGACTAGTGTTTTCTCATTGGCATTAGCTATTTGATTAGTCTCTTTGCCTTTGGACGTGCGACTCAAGTTTGGTCGCAACACCAACTGCTCCCTGAGTCGACGCGCACTCCATCTGGAGCAGAGCCGACTATCTCCTCGTCACAGTCACCGATCACTCCAACAGGAGCAGATCTGACTTCATCTCGTACCACTGGACAACGTATCACCGACTGGTTAAGAAGGGATACAATCGTCAACACCTCTGGTCCTTCAGACTCTGATTCTGAGGACATACCCACTGATTCCGACAAACCTATCGTCGAAGAAACTCCTGAGGCGCGCGATCTTTCATCGCACCTATCCTTCGTGCTCTCCATCCTGAGAGAACCCACGCCGCCTAGTCCACCCCTTCGGCCACAGCCAGGACGACTTTTCGGAGCCCCCCCCGCGAACCCTAGACCCAAGACATCTATGTCTTCCTCCTCGAAACCCACTGAGCTCCGCCTCGGCACTCCCGCCGAATATGATGGAAACCCCACCAATGCAATCCATTGGTTGCGCACTGTTCAGATGTACCTGGCCGTCAACCAGGACGTCTACAACTCCGAAACAAAACAAATCGCATACGCCCTCTCATACATGAAGAAGGGCACCGCCGTCACGTGGGCCGCTAACTTCAGTGAGTCCAAATTCTCGTCCCTCTCCGTGGGCTCTTCCCTCTCTCTAGGGAAATGGGCCGACTTTGAAAAAGACTTCCGAGCCGTCTTCGAAAGCTCGGAAACCAAGAATGACGCCCTTGCATGGCTTAACAAAACGCGCATCTACGAGGACTGCCAGGGAAGATATAACCCGGCACTCCAACAATACATCACCAAGTTCAAGAACAAAGCAACGCTCTCGGAGATCAAGGAGGACAACGTCCTCATCAATTTCTTCACCATGGGTATGCCCCCATCCCTGATGGAGCACATCCACTCCCTCGAAAAAGTCCCCGATGATATCTCCGGATGGTACGATAAGGCCATCAAACTCACCGCCCTGAAAGAAAGGGCACTTGATATCACGTCCTGACGGAAGGGGAACACATACGTCACCCCCTCCAGCTCTCGCTCCTCCGCCCCCACTGCCAGGGATCCCGACACCATGGACGTCAACGCCATCAGGAAGCCGAAGAAGCTGACTGACGAAGAACGCGAAAGGTGTAGAAAAGAAGGGCTTTGCTTCAGGTGTAGGAAGAAAGGCCATAACTCGACCCAATGCCAAGTAAAATTCCCCGATGCCCTGCCCCTGGTCCCACCAAAAGACGTTCGTCAAATGACGAGCAAAATTGAAGAAATGCCCACCGATGACGAAAAAGAAGTCGGCCAGGTCGGCATGGATTTTTAGAAAGGAGAACGCCCACGATGCACGTTTCTCCTTTACCCTCTGTACAATGTAACATGGTACAACCAATAGCCATGAAAGCAATGCAAATTCCCATAACACTGCTTCGCCCATGTGGAACTGTCAAAGCCGTCACTGCTCGTGCCCTCGTAGACTCTGGCGCACAAATCTCCTGCATCGACTGGACCTTTGTCCGGACATATGACCTCCCCCACCATTGCCTCGAGAAACCCATCATCGTTCAAAATGTTGATGCTACCACGAACCAATCCGGATGTATTAAGTTTACCACCGACCTCTGGGTAAACGTCAACGGATATACCTGCAAACAGACCTTCCACATCATGAACTGTGGGAAAGAATCTGTTATCCTCGGTCTCCTGTGGCTCGTAGCAGCCAACCCAAAAATCGATTGGAAAAATCAACTTCTTACTGTCCCCGAATCGACAGATCAAACCGCCGACCTCCTTGCAGCCCACGAAGAAGTCAAACGAGAGGTTCACAAAGCGTACGAACAACTCTCGAAACCAAGCGTACCTCCGAAGCACAAAGCCGTCAATGCCATGGAACATGAACATCTCTTCCACTATCTCAGGAGAGAAGAAGACGACTTTTGGTGTGCCCACATGTCCCTAGCATGGTGCATGTCAATGAAGAAACCCTGCAAGGCTCTCAGCAGGATGGTCCTCGCGAACAGTCGATTCATCCCAAATCCCATGTTCTCTTGTTGCACCCTCACCACCTCCACTGATCTTGCCATTGAAGCATTGGCTAAGAAGCAAGAAATCATCCTCCCAGACGCCTATAAGGATTACCAAGATGTCTTCTCGGACGAAGACACTCCTCTTCCCCCGTCCTGCGATTGTGATCATGAGATCAACCTCACCGACGACTTTGCACCAAAGATCGGTAAACTCTATCCGCTCACTCCCAAAGAAAAGAAAGCCCAAGACAAATACTTGGATGAAAACCTGAAGAGCGGAAAGATTCGCCCCTTGTCCTTGCCCCAAGCTGCCCCCTTCTTCTTTGTTAAGAAGAAAGATGGGAAACTCCATCCTGTCCAAGACTATCGGTATCTCAACGATCATACGATCAGAGATGCATACCCCCTCCCACTGATCTCTGACCTCCTCGACAAACTCAAGGACGCAAAGATCTTTACCAAGTTCGACGTACGGTGGGGATATAACAACATCCACATCAAGGAAGGACATCAATGGAAGGTGGCCTTTGTCACCACTAGAGGGTTGTTTGAACCCATCGTTATGCCCTTCGGACCCAAGAACGCTCTGGCCACATTCCAACACTTCATGAACAAGGAGTTTCGAGACCTCATCGCCAAAGGAAAAGTTGTCATATACATGGACAACATCCTTATTTTCTCCCCCAACCAAGCAACCCACAACGAAACCACCCGCTGAGTTCTTCAACGAATGAGAGACCTCAACCTCCGTCTTCGCCTCCAGAAGTGTAAGTTTAACACGTCGGAGGTAGATTATCTCGGCATGATCGCCCACCCCAGCGAACTCGCGATGGACCCTATCAAACTAGAAGGGATCGCATCTTGGCCTAACCCACAAAAGGTCAAAGATGTCCGCTCTTTCCTTGGATTCACCAACTTCTATCGGCGTTTCATTCCCCACTACTCTGACATCGCTCGCCCACTCCTCGACCTCACAAAGAAGGATCATCCGTGGTCCTGGACATCACTTTGTCAAAATTCCTTCGATCAACTAAAGACGGCATTCACCTCCTCTCCAGTCCTCTGCTTACCCGATGTCTCACGGCCCTTCGCCATCACAACGGATGCCTCGAAGTACGCCACCGGCGGCATTCTCCTCCAAACCGACGCCAACGGCAATTGGCATCCCTGCTCTTATTTGTCCCAGACGTTCTCAGCAGCAGAACGAAACTATGATATCTATGATCACGAACTCCTCGCGGTCATCCGAGCTCTCCACACATGGCGTCCCTATCTCCTGGGCTCCGCCCATCCGGTCCAGGTCTTCACCGACCACAAAAACCTCATGTACTTCAAAGCCCCCCAGAATCTCAATTGACGACAGGCTCGCTGGCTCCTCGACCTCGCCGATTATGAATTGAAAATGATCCATGTCCCCAGACCCCAACTCTCCACTCCCGACGCCCTCTCTCATCGCCCCAACCGTTGTCCCGATGACTCCTCCGACAACATGGCCATCACCCTCCTTCCCCCGTCCCTCTTTGTTAATCTCATTGATGCCGTGTTCCACAACAAGATCCAATCCACCTTCACTGGCGACCCCCTTGTCCTCCAGTCCCTTCAATCTATGGACGAGTCCCGTCCCACCTTCCTCTGCTCCTGTGCTTCCGACTGGCAATATGAAGACCGGACCCTCCTCTACCAGGGTCGCCTCTACGTCCCTCCTGACCTCCATCACGACGTCCTCACCCGTTGCCATGACCACCTGTCAGCCGGCCATCCCGGCTTCCTTAAAACCCGCCAACTTGTTGCCTCCGAATTCTGGTGGCCTGGCCTGGCCTCCTATGTCCATTCCTACGTCTCTGGCTGCGCCATCTGCCAGCAAAACAAGACCAACACCCATCCGACAAACCCGCCTCTCGTCCCTATCTGCTCCTCCTGCTCCTGTCCCTTCCAACAGGTCTTCTGTGACCTCATCACCGACCTCCCCATTTCCTCCGGTTTTGATGCCTTGTTGGTCATGGTCGACCATGGGCTTACAAAGGGGGTAATTCTCTGCCCCACAAATAAAACAGTCACCGCCGAAGGAGTTGCAACTCTCTTCTTCAAACACGTCTACAGACGTTACGGTCTATACAACAAGATCATCTCCGATTGAGGCCCACAATTCGCGTCAGCATTCGCTAAAGAGCTCAGACGCCTCCTCAACTACAACCTCGCCCTCTCGACCACATATCACCTGCAGACTGATGGGGAAACCAAGTGGGTAAACCAAGAAATAGAAACGTACCTCCACATCGTGTGCGGAAACTCTCCTAGCACGTGGACCGAACACATCGCAAACACCGAGTTCATCCACAATCATCACCCTCACTCCGTCACCAGCAAATCGCCGTTCTTCCTTCTCATGGGCTACAAACCCTTAGCCCTACCCACGCCATCAAAGAAAACCGACGTACCTGCCATCAAAACCCACCTCCAAAAACTTGTTGCTGCCAGAGATGAAGCCCTTGTAGCCCACGAACTTGCCCGCCAAACTATGGCATCACATTCCCTCCACTCTTTTAAACCCTTCAAAGTCGGCGATAAAGTGTGGCTGGAAGCTCGCAACCTGAAACGCCTCGTTGCCAATCCGAAGTTCGCCCCAAAGCAAGAAGGGCCCCTCACCATCATGAAGGTTCTTTCCACAGTCACATATCAAATCTGAATCCCCGCAGCATGGAAGATTCACAACATGTTCCATGCTTCCCTCCTATTGCCCTATCGCGAAAACGCTGTCCATGGCGAAAACTTCCTGAAACCACCCCTGGAACTAATAGAAGGCGAAGAAGAGTACGAAATTGAGAAGATCATATGACATCGTGGAGCCCCTTCCTCCCGCTCCTTCCTGATCCGATGGAAGGGTTACACCGCCGAAGAAGACTTGTGGGTTGCTGAGTGGAACTTGAAACATGCAAAGTCCGCCCTCCAAGACTATAAAAACCGTCACCCCTCCACCTTCCCTCCCTCTCAGCAACCGCCACCTACTCGCCGTCGCTAAACCACAATGTCCTCCATTGCCGCCTCCACCACCATGTCCTCTGTTTCTTCTCTCATAGATACCCCCTCTTGCTCCCCTTCCCGTTCCCCTACCCCCATCGTTACCCTCGAAGCTGTCAAACGTGCCAGGGTCGCCACCCCAGAATCCGTTGTTGCCGCCGACATACCCATCGCCACCCATATCCTCCAATGCCCCATCACACCCACCACCCACCTCATGGTTTATGATGACCTGCTTCTCCAGCCCCACTTCGCCCGCGCCCTCTCTTGTCATACCGACGCAGAGTCCATTGTGGACTCTCTGTATGCCGCCTATCTCCACGCTCATGAGCTAATCACTACCGCCGCAGAAATGCAGAAATCTAGGATAGCTGGGGTAGCTCTCCATGGATACATCATTGAGTGGAAACAAAGAGCAGTGCTCAACGACCTTGTCATGGCCATGCATCAAATGGATCTCACGTCGTTCTTTCTCGACGTCGTCCGCATCGTCCAAGAGACCGCCCACCAGCATGCCCTCATTAATGCCAAACCCCTCATTGAACGACTTGCGTCACCACCCCGCTCCAACAATAGCTCCCCCACTCCTCTCGCTACCCCCTCCGCCACCTCTGCATCAATCCATATGGAGGAAGAGCTCACATACCAAGCTGCCGAAAAACGCTATGTCAAGGACGAAGGCCATATCACCCTCCCGCCGTCGCACCCGCGCTACCCAGAAAGCTGCCACCAATGTCACTGACTCAGACATTTCCGTCCCCACTGCGACCTCTACCAATGCCCCTTCTGTCGAAAGTGGGCCCCCGGACATAAGCAGAGTCGCTGTCCAGTCAACAAACCAGCTCCTCCGTGATCTCCTCCATGGCCCATTGCCTCTTCGTCCTCCTCCTCCTCCTCCTCCACAGCTCCCCGTCCCGTACCCGCACCCCGTGGTCGTCCCTTCCACTCCTGCGGACGCATGTCCACTGGCGGTCGTCGTCCCACACCCTACCATAGGCGTTCTCCCTCTCCTCCCAATGATTATGATCCCTGCCCATGGGATGGCGATGCTTGGGCCAACGTCACCAGCTCCCCCAACCATACCTACCTCAACTTCTAGTTTACCTTCGCAGTAGCTTCAGGGTTACAAAGGGGGTAATGTTATGATTTCCTTTGTTTATCCTTGTTTTGCTTTACGATCGGACTTATTTTCTTTTCGGGCGAAGTCTCGTCGCTTGCCTTCGGCCTACGTCTTCATACGTTTCCCTCATATGTAATCATGCTTACACTTGTTCCCGATGTCATCGCCTTTGATGTCATCTGTATTACTCACCCTTCAGATGACGTGTCCCTTGACGGTCATTTTCGCTGACACATCGTCCGATGACATCACATCGTACGATCATTTTATCATTGGTCACTTCCCTTTATATACTCATCGAACCGGCCCTCAACGGCCTTCTCTCTTTGTATATAAACCGGCCTATCGCCGCCCATGTACTTTAACTTGTTTCTCCCTTGTATCCTCTTGTACCTAGTACTTGAATACAAGCCACTTGTTCCGCACCGCTCTCTTTCGGTGTGCTCCTCGTCCCACCCTTGCTTATTGTCAAGGGCAGTCCTTCGGATCTTGCGTCGACTCTTTGTCGGCCAGATCAACTCCTCGGTTGACCTGTCAACACTCCTCGTGGTTCTGTCCAACAAGGGCTACACTCCGACCTACCCGGCCGAAGTGTAACAATAAACATGCACTGATAGAACTGACTGGACAGTGGGTGGAACATTGACAAATTTTGAGATGGAGAGATAAGCTGCTAATGCGAATGCATGGGATGTGGCCTTCATTCGGACACCAGTATGAATATTAGCTAGCAAGAGTAACAAAGGGTGCATTTCTTTGTCGCCTGTCCCCCTCAACAGAGGGGTTTTGTCAGAAGCTCCAATGATGCCAACGAACGAATGCCCTGGAGGTAGTTTGCTCTGGACATCAACATGTTAGTCATTTAATAGATAAATCGACATACCTGTATGTCCCATGCATGGTTAGCACTCATGAACTCACCCATAGACACACTGTGGACCTTGAGGGCCCTCCTCAAACTTGTGATATGGTTCATGATCGATGTGTGACGCAAATAACGGATTACTAAAGAGATATTTCACAATTTCGAGGCCATCTCGCCAGTACAGTACAAGGGGCTCCTTCACTTGGTAACCAGCAACCTTGATCTCTTGAGAATGCCAGCATGGGACTTCTGGCAAGACCCCAATTCATGCATGTAGTGTGGTTGCTGTTCGAAATGAGAAAGGTGTTTTTTAATTCTGTGGGACATTAATGAACTATCATGACACAAAATACTCGGCACATACACATCTCAAATGAATATACTTGTTGATTTCCCTCTGAGAAAGCGACATTCCTGAGAGCCATTCCACAACTTTCCATTCACTTTCGGATGCAAAAGGGTAGAATATGTTCTTAGTATTGCATATGTGTGTGAACTTGTCCCGATCGAAGTGCTGGAGAAGGTTCAAGCCATCAGGATGGCTTTGATCTTTGTTCGGGTGATAAAGTTGGTTCCATTGAAATGAGGAAAGCAAGGGCAGTGACAAGCAACCACCTGCTGGACTGTGATCCCATT
>JBBPKG010000801.1:0-12395 GCA_038089115.1 Fistulinella cinereoalba | reverse complement strand
CCTCTTCCTCGTCCTTGTCCTCATCCTCGTCTTCCGCCTCCTGTCAACCCGTCCCTGCTCCACGTGGCCGTCCCTTCCACTCCTGCAGTCGTATGTCCACTGGCGGTTGTCGCCCCGCACCCTATCAAAGGCGCTCCCCCTCTCCACCCAATGATTATGATTCCTGCCCATGGGATGGCAATGCTTGGGCCAACATTACCGGGTCCCCTGACCACACCTATCTCGACTTCTAGATTACCTTTGCAGTAGCTTCAGGGTTACAAAGGGGGTAATGTTACGATTTCTTTTGTTTGTCTCTATTTGTGTTTACGATCGGACTTATTTCCTTTCGGCTGAAGTCTCATCGCTCAACTTCGGCCTATGTACCAGTACATTTCCCACATACATCATCATGATTACGTTCATGTCCGATGCCATCACCTTTGATGTCATCTGTATTACCTGACCTTCAGATGACGCGTCCCTTGATGGTCATTTTCACTTACACATCATCCGATGACATCGCATTGTACGATTATTTTACCATTGGTTGATTCCTTTTATATACTCATCGAACCGGCCCTCAATGGCCCTCTCTCTTCATATATAAACTGGCCTATCGCCGCCCATGTACTTTAACTTGTTTCTCCCTTGTACTTTGTACTTGAATACAGGATACTTGTTCTCCACCATTCTCTTCCAGTGCGATCCTCATCCCACCCTTGCTCATTGTCAAGGGCAGTCCCTCAGATCCTACGTCGACTCTTTGTCGGCCAGATCAACTCCTCAGTCAACTTGTCGACACCTCCTCATGTTTCTGCCTCACAAGGGCTATGCTCCGACCTACCCGGTCGAAGTGTAACATGTATGTTGCCATGATCATGGTCCCAACTATTTACTCATTATCATTATCTTTTGTAGCATGGTCCATGACAAGAACCTGCTCGGTGTCTGTGATGAGAAAGACGCTGGCCAACACCAAGCAATCCATCATGACGGTGATGCAGGTCTACGGATACTTCATCTTGCATCATATGGCCAAGTCATCTGAGTCGCTCTTTGGTTCCGTTACTTGTTTATCTGGTTGTCTCACTCTCTTCCATCTCCGCACATTGGACACACACAAGCTGCTGTTGATCTCGAACCAGATGATCTCATACTATCTGTGTTGACATTTGCTGCATTTTGGAGAGGATCGATACCTGACAATGCCCCTGTTAAAGCACTTCCTGATGCACAAGACGCAGTTCGTGCGGGACACCCACACATACACTGTCACTCCAAACGATTGGAAAATTCTTCTGTCTCAATGGCGTCGTTGGATCAATTCGACGGCGCACAATCTGGGCAAGCTGATGTTCCTGGGCCAACTGTGTGGCTTGTGCTGTTTTTCGATGCTCCACTCCCTCACAAAAGCTTGGTATGTTGCCCATCCTTGATACCAATCTGGCCATGGCATGCCTATGTCACAGCTCCGTGCCCTCCGACTGGGCCTTCTGGTGGACTTCTGACCAACAGTTCACATTGCTAAGCACCTTGTCACCTTTACAGCCATTGAAGAGATCCTCTTCTCCAGGCCCTTTGCTTCCATCTTCTAGCTGAAGATATCCAGCCTGAGGCCCAGGCTCACTCTCTTGAACTGCCTCCTCTCTGGCAACCTCACATTTTAGCTACATTATTGTTCATATTCATACTTATTTTCATGGCATGAGTGTAGTGAGAAGTAAGCAAGAAATAATATGAGTGCAGCAAAAAATAATAAGATAAACATGGTGAAAATGAGGCTCCATGAGGGAATGCACACCAACATCACCTATCACCTCTTCAGCTGCTCCATATTTACCACATTGTTATTCATACTTAGTACTTGCATTACTTGTATTGAAAACTGGAAAGCGTGCTGCCATACAGGTATATCATGCATGGCCAAAGTTTTACTGTATCACGCAGTTGGCTGTGTACTGTATATCATGCATGCAGGATGGATTACTTCACGCAAATTTTTTGGCGGGTAACATGCCATAGGAACACAAATGTAACAATATCCTATTTTATGCAGCGTTAGTCATGTTCTGCCTCAATATGTGAGACTCTGAACTCCACAATCACAAGGAAAGACACAGTGCCATCAGACAGTACATGGATCAATATATATATTTCGCCGATCAGTGATACACCATCGGTTTGTGTTCTGCGCCAATCTCAACTCCCCCACCAGTACATAGGCAGAGGGCCAATGTCTCGCTGATTGGTGATAAACAATATTGGTTAGTATTCTGTGCCAATCGAAATGAATCATTGACTACCTGGTGATGCCGTTTCCCCCATGGATGATGCACTAGCAATTGCTATGCACATGCTACCGAAAAGCAGAAGCCAAATTGCTGATGTCAGCGATCAGGTCATGTCTGGTCAAGCCGGCGTGACCGTCGCTATCTGTCAGTGCATGTCACTGTCCGTCAGTGCATGTCGGGGGCATGTCACCCTGTTTCTATTCATTGTTGCAAAGATACGATTGTACCTGTTTCATTTCGAATGTATTTAGCTTGTAGTGTATGCTCGATACCTCAGCCATTTCTGTTCTGTCTGAACCATGCTGAGACTCGTTCGTCTACGCTACAGCTCTGCGTGATCATAACCTCTGATAGCCGACATAATGCTTCAAATTAATGACCTAGTGACTGGCAGATCAATTCATCAGACTAACCTGGGCCTCAACCGTTAGCTATTATTCTCCATTGGTTATCATTCTCTATCTCCCCAACAGATTCTGAGAGTTACATTTTATGAAATACAGCTCTATAACACTGAGAATCAAACTAATTGCTCTCGTCATCTATGTTACCTGTTTCCACTTCCATATAGCTTTCCATGAATCTAAGCACCTCTGCTTCAGGCTTTGATTTCATATGAGCTACTGTCGACCACCTCAGGTTGTGCCAAAGATCATCCATCATAGTCTTCACCTCCATTCCTCCATCTATTTGCACTAAGTGGCGATTGACGTTTTCCAGTTCTTCACGCATGGCTAGATGATTTCCACTGCTGGATAAATCTTTGACCACGTCCTTCGCCAGGCGAACAGCATGCAGAGCAACTCGTATATCTTCTTGCATCGGCGATATCGGGTTTGACAATGGCAATGTTATCGTTTGCTGAAGATGTTCCTCAATCTGCGAAGGTATGTCGTCACAAAAAAAGAGAAATCATGTGGACAGTACTTACAAGATTCATTACAGCAGCCTGGGACCCCCTGTATTGCCATGGGTCATTGAAACCATTCTTCTGCAATTCTTCTGGCCAGAGCCACCACTGATCTACTGAGGAAGTCATAGACATGTTGTCAAAGACTTCTCGGGTGAAGTCCGAGCCACTGGTGGACAGAACGGTCCTGTCTCTGTGGCACCGTGCACCCTCACACGAGATGTAAGTGAGGGTATCTGGCACAGTAGGTTGCAACCCTTGCATGGTCGCAGCACTGACCAGCATTGTCGCCGAACACTTGGTCTGATGAGCAAGACAGTGGAAATAATCGGCAAGGGATGCACCATCATTTGATCCAACCTTTCCCAAAAAACCTCCCACAGCTGAGTTCCAGATGTGGGGAAGTGCTTCAAAATTTCCTGAATTTCATATGCAATCATGATGAGCTGGGCTTCCACCATGAATCTACTCCATGCGAAGTCATTGTGGACATCAGTTGGGCCGGCGATGATAAGGTTTTCCATGGAGAATGAGGAGTGAGATTCAGGAAATAGGTGAGGTACAAGTTTCTGTTGTCTGCTGTGCTATCCTAAATCTCTGGAATATCCTTTCAGCATCTGCCTTCAACCTTTCCCACACAGTCGATGATCTCGCCGCAATGCAACTTCTGCCGACATCATTGACCTCTGCTGACAGCGATTTCCAAAAGTTGCTTTGTGTGGAGAAATAATTGATTGTCCACTGCATTTCGGCTTCTAGAAGGTGGACTTCCTCTTGAAACCAGTCTCTGATTGCTTTTGCACACAGCCATTGCACCCTGAAATCTTCACTGAACATGAGCAACAGGTCTTTGGCAAAAATGCAGTTACTTACACTCCGACATCCAATCATTCATTTCATTATCAGGAACATCTATTGTCCAAAACCATGGCAAATTTGCATTACAAAGTCCCGGGATGGAGTGATCCAAGAGTGTTGTCTGCGATGTCAAATGTTCTGGTTTTAGCTCTTTGTAGTCATGTAAAAGCTCTGGTGAAGCGCCAAGTGAGATCATCGCTGATCTGCACTTCCTGTAAATCACGGCATGTAGCTTAACAACTTCATCCATAGAATGTACACTTTCCCAAGCCCTGGTTTTCTGTTCTTGACTCTGCCTAGAGTGCCTGACTTGTGTGCGATAGAGATATGCTCGGTGCCCCAAATCAATTCAAAGTTGATGGAGAGCATTGTTAGCTTGTCCATGACGAAGGTCCAGTTCTTTATCGGCCAAGTATTTGATTCCAAGGGTCTGACAGGTCTTAATTCCATAGGAAGAGGGAAGGGACAGCATTCGATGTTCTGCTTTCTGATCCTCATTGAATTCGCTTTCACGTTTGGCGAAATATTTAGATGCTTCATCTTTGAATTTTTGTAGCTGCACTTCCAGGTGCTCTCTCCTTCTGGCAAGATCGAGCTTTTCATGAGTGGTCGGCGAGCTGGAAATTTGTCTTGCGAATTCTTGCACTCTAAGTCTGTCATGGGATCATATATAGTTGACAGCTAAAAATACGAGCGAACTTACTGGAGTTTCTCAAGTTTTAAACCTGTACTGAGCCATGTTGCACTGCTTTTTTCGCTGATAGGCACTCCATTGTCTTGCAGAAGGCAAAGTTGCATTTCTGCCTTGCTTGGCCCTTCAGGAAGCTGAAACAGGAGCATATATACGATAGTGAATTTGTACCTTGTTTGAGCTGGATGTCAAAGATATCCATTACAGTGACGTCTTTGATTCACCAAGTCTGAGCACCTTCCTCCTCGACTGACCACTTCTTGATGACCTCCATGTCTGCATCCATGGTCAGTGATTCATACGTTTTCTTTGCAGATGCTAGCCCTTTCAGTGCCTTTTTGTATTTTCTGCTTAACAACTTGACTTGAACAGATCTTTAGTCCACCAGTCAGTCGAAACAGCAAGAATAAGATGCACCCATGTTCAGCATCTTCTTCCAATTGTTGTCCAACATGTGGTCGTCCAACACTTCTCGCTGATGTGCTGCAGTCATAGATCTAGTACTCCCACTTACTTCATTGAGTGAGGACCACAGTGTTTCCAGAATTTCACCATCCACTTGGCCTATGCCAGGAATAAAGTTCGGCGAAAACCGCGGGGTGCAACTGTTTTGATGGGCATGAATGTGAAACAGCGCAATTCCACAGACGATTTGCAAGTTCGGCGGGAGTGATAAGTATGGGCTTTGAGAGACTCGGTGATGAAAGTTGATGCTATACTGACAAGCAATGTCATACAGAACGACAGCTCTAGATATACCATCGAGGTGAAAGTTGAGCACTTTGCAAAGTGCGAAGTCCATGTTGATCTGCCTTTCACCTTTCTGAAAGTCGACAATACTCATAGGTACAAAGCACCCATGTCTCGCACATGCAATGGCACCGATCCCTATGACTTCTAAGTGTTGGTGAGAGCCATGCATGCCTTTCATGGCATGATGCTCGTTGCATGTAGATTTCTGCAAAGTACCAGTTCAAGAACGTCGGTGAAAGGAAGCGTCTATTCTCACTGGCTGAGAATTGTGAGCCATCGCCAAGTGAGCCTTGTATTCATCCAGAGCAGTAAAGTAGGCAGCCTCGTTTGCCAAATGAACATCCTGGCCATTCCCCCTGGCCTTTATGTGCTCTGCAGAGAAATTACCATTGACGACGAAGACTCTCTGGTATTTCAAGGAATCTGCATCTTTTTCCCAACCAGGGGAGAGGTTGACACTCGGCTGAGGACACGTGGGACAGAAGTAACCAAAATCGCCGGGGCGTACACTTCAGCAAGTATGAGCAAGCCCAAATTTAATCATATTTCTGAGATGCTGCCACTGCCTGGAAACTCTCATCAGTTTTCAATAGTGATCCTGGCCAGGGATGCATAAGATGAGCAAGACTGATATATTTATGATGTTTTTACTCACTGGTTGTGTGTGGGGAAAGATAGGATCAATTACATGGTGCAGAAACTTGAAATAGGAGTTTGCGGTTACTTTGCACTCCAAGTTCATGAGGCGAAAGTTATCGAGGGTGGCAAAAGTGAACGCTGTTTGAGGAGCTGTTTGTGTCACCAGATATAAGCCAATTTGCATCAACTGATGGTGCAATGGAGCATGCCCTGGACAACGGCAAACACAAATGGCTATGTGTTACAAGTATCCGACTTGTGCTGGTGCTAGGTGATCTGTGAAGGACAGGGATAACCTGTGAAGGACAACTGGTGCAAGGTGACCTGCGAAGGACAGGGGTAACCTGCGAAGGACAACTGGTGCGAGGTGACCTGCAAAGGACAGGGGTAACCTGCGAAGGACACTTGTATGGGGAACGCTAGTAGTTCCTTGCTCAAGGTCAGCGAGCACTCAAGTGTAGCTCGAAGACACGTTAGAGTGTGAGTCTGAGTTAAAGAGATTCTCCGTCTCACTCTAGAGAGATCCCTTGGGCAAGAAACAGCTTGTTAAGCATAGATCTAGCTAGGGAGCTATGGTACATGCAGCTGAGTATTTATACTGGGAATGGAGGGCAGTGCGGGCCCGGAAGTGAGGAGGCTGTCCATAGATAACAAGAATAGTTGGAATGGAAGAGGCATAGCCCTCGTCAGCACGAGGTGAAAGATAAGTAAAAGTACATGAAAGGGGAAGAGAAAATACACTGTACAACCGTATATGGCTTGTCTAGAAACGTTGGTTCCGGTTAATGGGGCGGATGACAATGTCATCGGTATAAGGAACGGCCACCAGTTCCTCTGGTTCTAAATACTCGTTGAACCTGCCGAAGAGCATGGGGAAAATCGTATCACTATACAATGGATTTCAGAGTTATCTACCACAGTTATGAGTGGATTTCCCTCACTGTCAAAACACTTTTTCGATTGCTGTTCGCTGGCGAGGGTGGATAGAATGTTGCTGAATGCGGTGGTTTTGGCAGTTTCAGCGAGGTCGTCACCTTCCTCTTGAGATAATTCGTCTTCCCACTTGCTCTCAGAATGATCAGCAGTACTACCAGCGTTTGGACAGCATATTCCAGCATGCCCCAAATTTAGAATTATGCTGGCCACCGACAGCGAAGAAGCAGCAAAACACTGTCCACTCCAGACCTCGACTCAGTGAAATGGTGATCTGAAGTGGGCTTTTCTGCAGCATTCTGTGCACGATAGTGGGCTGCCGAAACAGTCTAGGCACCACCAATTTCCCTCCCTGCCACATCCCGTGTGACATACATGGTCACCAGCATATCCCTCATGTTGAACAAGGAACTCGATGTGTTCATCTGAGACTTTGAGCCAATCTCTCATGAACTCTTGCTGTCTCTATAGTACCAGGTTAGCTGGCTGTAAACCAAGTGAGGGAAAGTACCTTGGTTTTCTTCATCTGTGGTGAAACTGAGTCGACCACACCATCTTCGAAAGTGAACTCGTTGGGATTTGTCTGTAAGACAGAGGGGTGTACACTGGTGGTGGAGGAAGCTGTTTCCATAGATTTCTTGTGTGATCGGGACTTCTGTACTTTGAAGACGGATTGTACCCCTCACCTGGTGTTCTTCTCCGTGAGTGTTACACAGATAGTGTTGTCGCTTCATACGTGTTGGTGACATGAGGACATGATAAAATAGTGAGATTGATGTGGGTATTTTGTGATGCAATTGCAGGGTCTTACACAATATATACTCCAAATTGCATGGTTTGGCGAAATCCATTGTCACAAGGCTGTAATATAAATTCGCTGCTCTTATTCTAACTGCCTCATCTTTTCTACCACTGATACTATTTCCACTATGCCTGGTGCACACTTCAATGATGCTCAGCTGCAAATTCTCAGCGACACGATACAGGACTATCAACTTATCACCAGCAAGGAGAAGACTTCGCGAAGGAATAATCTGGTCACCGAACTTGCGCTAAAGATTTCCCCCATTGATGAAGAGAGTGACAGAGATGCCATGGCGAGGATGAAAGTTGTAAGTGCACCTGCTTTTCTTCCTTAGTTCAACTGCTGATGACCTTTTGTCAAGTCCATCCAGAACTGGTTTAGTGTAAATGCAAGAGAGGTGAAGAAGGAGGCAGAATTCTTCAAGAAGATCAGCTGGTATTCGGTATTCGTCGACAAGAATTCAGAAGTGCTGAAGGAGGCGACCACAGAACTCACAGACAGCAAACCTGGTTCAGCTGAATACTTGGCATGCCATCGGAAAGCGGCAACCAAGCTCTCAAAGTCGCTCGACGAAAAAGATCTTGAAACCTACAGGAATATCGCTGATAAATGGAACCAACAGGGCACCCCCCCTGGAATTCAAGAAAGGTAAGCAGATTCACCAGTGTGATCCTTCAGCACACTGATCATCACTCTGTAGGGAGCGGAAGCGACATTTTGCAAAGTTCTTCCAAGAAGTAACTGGCACACTATGGAAACGGTTCGGCATCAGGACACTGATGCTTTGGGGTTGTGAAAATGAGGAAGGCAATATCATCCAATCCCAGTATGTGTGTACTTCCGATATTTGCCGAGCATTACTGATAATTGCCATCAGAATCGATCATAATGATAGACACAGCGATGCTACAACGTTTCTCAAGTCATTCCCTAATGAATTCAAGGAGATAGAAGAACATTGGGGGAAGTATCTTGGACACATATATGGAAGTGAGATACTGTTTCACAGTCATACCCCACCTTTGCTGACGATTCTGTTAGAATGGGGAGCTTCGGCGAACAACCACTCTGCACCATCCATTATGCTCGCTAAAGGGGGTAGCCCACTCCTTCCAAACATTGACTTCAGAGCTGCAAAACTTGCCAACATGAAAGCCCTCCTGTGCGATTACTTGATGAAATGTTACCAGCGGGCTACCGGAAATGCGAAGGCCAAGATTCCATGGGGAAAGCTACAACAGGACCCCAACCACTTCTTGGAGGTGGCTGAAGAGTACCTCCTGGCAGGCACAATCCTACTGGACCCTTCTCACATTCGACAGTCAAATTTGATCGACATTCTAGAGCATATCAAAGGCCGGCAAGATGACCCCGAGGTAAAAATCGCATTTACATTCAGAACAGGAGTCAGGCATTGAAGGACAGCCTCAATGCGACTAGCAAGTGTGTCGGCATTTCCTACCCCCACTTGTTCATCACACTCAACAATATGTCCCACACCAGACCCAGATAGCGACAAAGTGCCAACTGCGACTCAACGACCCACACCTGACCCAGACAGCAACGACTTGCCAATAAGGACTACAACTCAATGACCCACACCTGATCCAGACAGCGACGACTTGCCAATAAGGACTACGACTCAACGACCCACACCTGACCCAGACAGTGATGACTAGTCAATAAGGACTACGACTTGACGACCCACACCTGATCCAGACAGCGACGACTTGCCAATAAGGACTCCACTGGCACCAACTTCACCGACTCAAAGTTCATCTGCACCAACTTCACCTACCTCCCCAACTTCACCGACTCCTTTCCATCGCTCTTGGACTCCAACTGTCTCTTCTTCCTGCTCGCCGACGCCGACAGCCTCCCCTTTCCATTTGCCAACACCACCGTGTCCCAGACACCACAAAAACACCAAAGGTATCGTTTTTCAACTATAGAACCATGCATGTATTCACATTATTGTAGGGCCTGTGAGGAGGGTGCAGAGTTCACAACAGCAAACACAGATGGCATTCTGCTTTGATGATTCGCCGAGCAAACAAAGCTCCTCCAGTGGATATGACGGGTGTCCCATGTCATCCAATATTGACTGGGAGTCGAAGACCACATTCCTCATGACATTAAGCATAGAAGAGTGGTATTGTAAATTATTGTGTGCACTATGGCTGGCTCCAGTAAGACTTTCCCTCGGTAGTTGACACCCCAATGCTCATCCACTGAATTAGATATGAAATGAGGAATGTTTAGATTGCAATATTCCTGGAAATATCAACTGGGAGTATTATTTGCCAATAGAGTGCCATTCCTGGTCGGAGGCACACCATAAGCTCTTCTCTGGCGATATTTTCGCCGACGAGTCAGGAGAACAGTGTGGCCGGAATGAACTAGCAACTGCTGCGTTGTTCGTTGGAATGCTCCTTCGCGACAAGGAATTTGTGGAGGGTGACAGAGTCCGTGACAAACGATATCTGTCTATTCCCCCAGCATTGCAAGGAGTGGTCATCGACGATGAGAAAGTTGCTGACCAACTCAGACCTTGGTGCATTCAAATTGAGCAACAGTTGAGGCACGCCAACAAGGAGAAGATTTCAAGACGGCCTATCAGAATGCCGTTTCGTGCGCGATCCTGTTGGGAGGATACTACAAATTTTCTCATGTTGCTCAGTAAAGAGGTCAAGTACTGCAGGGCAGTCAGAGCCCTTGCAACCTTGGAGGTAATGCCTATTTTCATCTTTCGTCTTGTGACTAAGCGAATCATTCAGGATTGAAAAGAGCCTTTTGCCAAAGCATTTCCCCAATCTTTTTCCTTGCAGTTGCCTCTCCACCATGCCGGCCAGGATGTCCATTCAGATTGGAAGACGTGGGGTCCAGTACTTCTCAAAGAAGAACTGCGACACAAAAGAGGACTCTGCAGCAAAGGCTACATGATGAACTACATTATGCTATTCGGTATGATTCTGAGGGATCTCACTATGAAGAAAGCAAATATGGTGACATGTTTCTATCCGTACATATCTGTGTTTGTGGAAAACACGAGGATAGGAGATAAGGATGTTAAGTCCATCCTTAACTGGTGTGGCAAACTATCCAAGGCAGCAGGAAAAGTTGCAGAGAAGATAGGGCCTGCCAAACCAGTCAAGCGCAGTATAGAGTGCATTGAAACTGATGATAGCGACAATGACAAGCATTCGAGGAAAGAGAAGAAACGGGAAAAGACCTCAGCTAAACCAAGAAAAGCAGGCGAACATGTAGTGAAGGAGAGGGATACCGAGGCGCCTGAGTGTCGCCGACGATGGAAACAAACATAGTATGATAGTGTATTGTGTCTTTGTAGTTAGTATTGATTTGCTACACCCGCTGTTTGGTTGGAGACGCTTGTTTTGGTGCTAGGATATTGCCGTAAACTTGTATATTTTCACTGATGTCTCACCGACGACATTTTGCTGCAGTTTCACTGCCAATCTTACACCCACATTTTGCCGAGACCATTTTACCCCGAAGCTATAACATAGACAGCATGATCTATGATGCAGTAGTCCAACAGATCACCACTACACTATTATAGTTTATCCATTCTGCGTGTGGAACGGAATAGAAATCATGCATGCTCTGCCTCATATAGTACACATAGCATATTCTCTTTCCATTTGCCTTACTTATGCCATGCTCCAAGAGCTTTCTGCTAAGGAAACATATTGATCCAGAATTGTAAAGCAGTCGAAGTCTGAATGCTGGTAGTTCCAGAATTGCCTCATCATATTCGCCGACAGTGAGCATTAGATCATACCAACAAATGTTGGTCTTTGAATCACGGTGTAATGGTGATTCCCTGTTGATGATCAAGCTCATCGCTGTGAAGACTGAGTGCCAATGCCGCAGAGCATCATGAACGTGCGAAACCACAGGGTCTTTCCTGAGGGTCTCCATGGTCTGTTTGCTGGCCACATACAGCTGCGGATGAACCATGGCGAACAGAGAGTTCAGTAGCAGACAGGTCTCCCAGTTTGCGTTCAGCCATAATCTTGCTGAGCCATTGGTGTTTTTAAGGACAGGTGTAGAGTATGGCAGGTGGTCTGGCGTCTGACAACACTGTCAATTCAATTTACTTGCAATTTTGCCACTGCTCACCTCGTGGCCTTGTTGATGCCACGCGGCTGACAGATTCAGGCATCCATACACTGTCTTGTTTGAGAAGTACTGGAAATTTCCCCTCCAGCATTTTCCTGCCTTTGTAGGTGGATGCACTAGTGCTTCGGCAATTTTTGTATTTTCTACTATTTCTCGCTGACTAGCACTGAGCGCATGATGATGGAGTTGATCAACACTATACCTGTCTATCTTCTGTCAATATCTGCGGCAAAAACCAGCAAAGAATGCATTCTCGGCAATTGACAACCACAATGGGACTTGTGAGTATACAGGGGCCTGATTTGCCAGTGTATGGTACCAGATTCGGCAATGGAAACTTTTCGGGTGTGTGGCCTTTCTTCTTCTGCATTGCCAAAAAGTAGTCTTCGG
>JBBPKG010000800.1:0-10873 GCA_038089115.1 Fistulinella cinereoalba | reverse complement strand
TATCTTCTTGCATCAGCGAGAGGGGGTTTGTCAGTGGCAATACTATGGTTTGCTGAAGATGTTCATTGATCTGGAAAGGTAGGTAAATGAAACCAAAAGTGCAGACAAGACTCACCAGATGAGATACTGCTGTCTAGGATCCCTTGTACTTCCAATTGAAAGGACGGTTGTTTTCATGTAAGGTTTCTGGCTTGAGCCACCACTGCTCCACCAAAGAATTCATACACAATAATTCGAAAACTTCTCAGGTGAAGTTGGAGCCATTGGTGGACAGAACAATGCCTTCTTGGCAACAGCGTGCAGCCTCACATGACATGTAGGCAAGAGTGGCAGGCACAGTAGGCTGCAGTCCTTGCATGGTTGCAGCACTGACCAGCATTGTGACTGTTGCCTTGGTATGGTGGGCCAAGGAATGAGAATAATCAGCGAATGACATACCATCATTTCTTCTAACCTCATCCAAAAGATCTCCTACAACACAGTGCCTGGTGGGGGGAAGTGCTTGAAGATTTCTTCTACTTTGTATGCAGTCATGATGAGCTGGACCTCAATCATAAACCTGCTCCACACGAAGTCATTGTGAATGTCCATTGGACCAGCAATGATGAGGTTCTCCATGAGGAATAAGAGGAATGAGATGGTCAGATTCAGCATGAGGAAATTGGTTAGATACAAGTTTGTGTTGCCTGCCATCTTAAATCTCTGGACTATCCTTTTGGCATCCGCCTTCAGGCTTTCCCACACAGCTGATTCCTTCACTGCAATGCAACTTCTGCCGACATCATTGTCCACTGCTGAGAGCAATTTCCAAAAGTTGCACTGTGTAGAGAAATAGTTTATGGTCCAATCCATTTCCACTTTCAGAAGGTGTACTTCTTCTTGAAACTGGTCTCTGATTGCTTTCGCACACAGCCATTGTACTCTGAAATCTTTGGTGGACATTAGAACATAGGTCGTCAGTGAAACAGAGTACTTACATACACTCCAACATCCAATCGTCTATCTCATTGTCAGGCACATCTATTGTCCAAAACCACAGCAAATTGGCATTCCGCAGCCATGGAATGGAGTGGTTCAAGAGTGTTGTCTGAGATGTCAGATGATCTGGTTTTAGCTCTTTGTAGACATTCAAAAGTTCTGGCAAGGTGCTGAGTGAGAGCATTGCCGATCTACACTTCCTGTAAATTGCAGAATGTAGCTTGACAGCTTCATCAATAAAATGCATGCTTTCCTAAGCTCTAGTTTTCCTTTGTTGGCTCTGCTTAGCATGCCTGACCTGTGTACAATAGAGATATGCCCAGTGTCCCAAATCGATTCAAAGTTGGTGGAGAGCATCATTAGCCTGTCCTTGCTGCAGAATGAGTTCTTTATTGGTGAGGTATTTGATGCCACGTGTCTGACAGATTGCCATTCCATAGGAAGAGGGGAGGGACAACATTCAATGCTCTGCCTCAGGCTCATTAGATTCACTGTCACCTTCAGCAAAATATTTGAATGCTTCATCTTCAAATCTTTGCAGCTGCACTTCCAGGTGCTCTCTCCTGCTGGCAAGATCGAGCATTTCATTGGTGGTCAGTGAGCTGGAAATTCGTTTGATGAATTCTTGCACTTTAAGTCTGTTACAGAATCACTGGAGGGGTAAGTTAAAAATGGCAGTGAACTTACTGCTGTTCCTTGATCTTTAAACCTACACTGAGCCATGTTGCACTGCCTTTTTCACTGATTGGCATTCCATTCTCTTGCAGAAGGTGAAGTTGCATTTCTGCCTTGGTTATGGAGGTAGGCGGCATATAAGGCATCGACAGGGGAGTCTGTGTCGGTGTGGCAGGAGATGGCATGGGCGAAGTGTGGTTGGAGGAGGAGGTCTTCATAGACGGTGGTACGTGTAGTAGGTGATGCAGGTCTATGTAGTTGATGGGCAGTAATAGGGATGTCGGCGGCTACGATGGGCTCTGGGGTGGCAACCCTGGCATGTGCAATGGCTTCGAGGGTTACAATAGGGCTATGGGGGCGAGACAGGGAAGGGGAATGGGAAGCAGTTTTGACGATGGATGAAATGGAGGACATGGTGGTGGAAGTGGTGATGGTAGACATTTTTCTTTTAGCGACAGTGAGTGGATCGTGGTTGCTGAGAGGGGGGGAAAGCCGTGGGATGACGGTTTTTATATTCTTCGAGGGCAGACTTTGCATGTTCCAGATCCCACTCAGCAACCCATGAGTCTTCTTTGGCTGTGTAATCCTTCCATTAGATCAGGAAGGACCAGGCAGATGGGGTTCCGCGATGCCATATGATCTTCTTGAGTTCGTATTCTTCTTTGCCTTCTATGAGATCCAGTGGCAGTTTCAGGAAGTTCTGGCCATAGATGGCATTTTCGTGATAGGGCAATAAAAGAGAAGCATGGAACATGTTGTGGATCTTCCATACTGCAGGGATTTGGAGTTGGTAGGAGACTGTAGATAGGACCTTCGTGATGGTAAAGGGTCCTTCACGTTTTGGGGTGAACTTCAGGTTTGTAACGAGGCATTTCAGGTTGTGGGCTTCCAGCCACACTTTATCGCCAACTTTGAAGGGTTTAAAAGAACATAGAGATTGTGAAGCCATTGTTTGACAAGCGAGTTCATGGGCTGCTGTTACAAGTATCGGAAGGTATGAGGTTTTACTTAAACCTGACCGACACCTGACCGACACCTGACCGACACCTGACAGACATCTGACGGACACTTGACGGACACCTGATGGACACTTGATGGACAGGTGTGACCGATTCCTTCCTAACAAGGTAGTGGTTCGATACTTGTGTAGGGGAACACTATAGCTTTCCTGCACAAGGATAGCGAGCACTTTAGGTGTGGCTCAAGGACACTGTTTTAGCATGAGTCTGAGTTAAAGAGAATCTCCGTCTCACACTGGAGGAATCCCTTGGGCAAGAAATAGGCTTGTTTAAGCGTAGATCTAGCTAAGGAGCTATGATACATGCAGCCGAGTATTTATACTATGGATGGGGGCTGTGAGCCCGGAGAGGAGGAGGCTATCCGTAGAGATAAGTAGGAATGGAAGGCATAGCCCTCATCAACATGAGGCGGCGAAGGAGAGATAAGTAAAAGTACAAATATGGACAGACCGTTTATAGTACATCTAGAAACGTTGGTCCTGGTTAAGGGGGCAGATGAGAAGGTCATCGGTATAGGGGATAACTACCAGTTCCTCCGCTTCTAAGGCTTCATTGAACCTGCCGATAAGCATAGGAAAAACCATATCATTACCCCCTTCGTTTGACTGATTGTCCTCATCAGTCCCAAGCATAATCTGCATTGACTCCATATCCTGCGGGATTGTAGTCAGAATCGAAGTTGAATCGAGGGAGGGTTGGGAGGGGTCGTCGAGGGCAGGAGTCGGGGAGATGCCCCGGGGCGGCGTGCAGGCAGTGTGGACAAATGAGTTGAGGACAATGTCGTCAGAGATGGGATCGTTCTCCACATTCCCAGCAGGGGGGGTGTCGGCTCTGGAACGCCCCCCGCCATGTACATCTGAGAGAGGCGTTCTGTATATGGTGTGACCCCGTTGCTGTCGGCATGGCTGAGGTCACTATGTTGACTGAGCGGACTCCCCAGGTATGAGGGAATGAGAGGGTACGCTGGTACTGGCATTTCGGGGATCCTGGTTACGATTCTCCTGACCTGAGGGGATGGTGGAGGAAGAGGGGGTGGGGATCCTCCTCAGAGGAATTGCATTGCTAGGCATCGCCTCAGCAGTTCGAGTGTGGGGGTCTGTTCCATCCCCTCCAGCATACGGGTTATATCTCGTTCCAGAGCCTCCTCCAGGTCATGCAAAATCTGTGATCTCGGGGTGGGCGGAGTGGAGGCGGGCCCATTCATCTCTTCCAGGTTGGGCAAGGGATTGGACGAAATTTCTGACGATGGAGTAGAGATATACGGGGGGAATCTGGCGGACAATGTCAAGGAAGCCGAGATCACAGAGGGAGAAGAGGAAACTATCTCGCATGGCAAGGACGTGTTCAAAGAGCTGGGGGGAGTAGATTCGGTGGTTGTCTGGATCGACGACGTAGTTTCGAAGGGCAACATAATGGAGATAAGAGTCGGTGAGACAATAGAGTGTGATGGAGGTGGAGAAGTCGAGGATGTCTTCGAGGGCATTGCTGGTGGAGGCCGATTCGAGGATGGTGGTGAATAGGGAAAGGATAGTACCGACGGGGAAGATTTGGAAGGCGAGGAATGGGGGAGGAGTGGGGGTGGGAGAACAGGGATCTTCGATGGTGGGGTAGGCTTCAGTGGGGAGTGCCTCATTGTTAACGATGACAGGGGATGAAGGGGTGGAGCTGGTGGTCGACATCTTTTGTTTTTATCTGGGGGGTTCGGGTTGTGGGATTAGAGTCGATGCCTTTTCTTATAAGCCCGGATGAGGGCTCTTGCCCCGATCAGGTTCCGTTCCGGTTCCCAGGTATTTTCGGAAGAGGGGTATTCCTTCCATCAGATCAGATAGGACAGGTTTTTTGATCCCCAATGTGCCACTATCTGCTCCACTTCGTATTGTTCTTCTCCAGAGATAAGCTCAGGTGGGGGCCGTTTGTAGTTCGGGCCGTGTTCTGATGTCTCGATATAGGGAGATAAGAGGGAGGCGTGGAAAACGTTGTGCATTTTCCAGTTCGGTGGGAGACGGAGTTCGTAGGCAATGGGTGATAAGACTTTTGTGATCATAAACGGGCCTTCTCTTTTGGGAGCGAGTTTCTTAGACGGGTAGGGGGTGTGAAGATTTCTTCCTTCCAGCCATACTTGGTCTCCAACCTTCCATGGTTTGAAGGTCAATTTGATCCAGTCCTTCATTCTGTGAGCTGCAAGGTTTTGGGCTGCCAGGGCTTTGTCCCTTGCCTTATCTAAGGTTTGCAATCTATCGGCTAGGGCCAGGATGAATGTTTGCCCGATCTGGGGGTAGGCTCAGGGTTCATATCCCATCATCAGGGAGAATGGAGAGTGTTTGGTGGCAGAATGCTGGGAGGAATTATGATGGAATTCTGCGAGAGGGAGGAAGGTATGCCATTTATCAGGTCTTCCTTCACAGAAGATGCGGAGGTAGGTCTCGAGTTCTTGGTTGACGCGTTCGGTTGCGCCATCTGTTTGGGGGTGATAGGCCGTTGAGAGGGCGACATTGTATTGCAGGAGTCGGGAGAGTTCCAAGGCAAATGCTGAGGCGAATTGAGGTCCTCGATCGGAGATACATTTATCATGTAGACCGAATTGAAGGAAGACCTGTGTGAAAAAGAGTTGAGCAATCCCTGCTGCATCGATGTCTTTGGTACAAGGGGCAAAGATTACCCCCTTTGTAAGCCCATGGTCGACCATGACCATGACAGAGTTGAAGCCGTCGGAGGGGGGGAGGCCGGTAATAAGATCGACGGAAACGAGGGAGAAGGGGCAGTTGGTGGAAGAAGGAATAGAGGAGAGGGCGGGGACGGTGGGGTGGGTGTTGGCCTTGTTGGCTTGGCAAGTGGCGCATCCTCAGATGAAACATCGGACAAAGGTGGACAGTCCGGGCCACCAGTAGTCACGAGACAAGAGATTGAGGAGATGGAGGTGGCCGCCGTGTCCCCCAGTGGGGGACGAGTGGATTGAGGAGACTAAGGTAGTCTGCTGATTGGGGGGAACATACAATCATCCTTGGAAGTAGAGGCAATTGTTGGTGAAATGCCAGTCTTCAGGGCGCGTGCGGGGGAAGAGGGAATCTTCAGAGGCCATGGCATCGAGTGCTTTGATAACGAGGGGGTCAGACGGGGAGGAAAGGGCAATCTTCTGGGCCAGGGCAAGGTCAATGGCATTGATGAAGAGATTGTCAGGGAGGAGAGTGGTATTGTCGTTGTCATGTGAGGTATCCACGTCATCCTTGCGGAAGAGGGCATCAGCAGGCCCCATAGATGTCCCAGGCAGATGGTGGAAGGACAGGTCAAAGTCTTGGAGGAATAGTTGCCATCGGGCGTGATGGCAGGACAGTTTACGGGGTTCCTTGAAATATAGAAGATTTTTGTGATCAGTGAGGATCGTGACTGAGTGTTCAGTCCCTTGGAGGTAATGTCGCCATTCTTCGAGTGCTAAAATGACAGCGAGGAGCTCCTTATCATAGATGTCATAGTTCTGCTCTGCTGGGGAGAGGGTGGAGGATTGGTAGGCGCAGGGGTGGAGATCGCCGTTTGCATCCTTTTGCATCAGGACGCCACCAGTAGCAGTAAGGGAGGCATCGGTCATGACGAAGAAGGGTCGGGTTGTGTCGGGCATCAGTAGGATGGGTTGGTTGAGGAAAAGTTTCTGGAGGTGTCGAAAGGCCGCTTCTTGCTCTTTTCCCCAAACGAATAAGCGGGTCTTCTTGGTTAAGTCAATGAGTGGTTGGGCGATGTAGGAGAAGTTGGGGATGAACTTTCGGTAAAAGTTGCAAAAGCCTAGAAACGATTGGACTTGCTTGACTCCAGTGGGTGATTTCCATTATTTGATTGTGTCCAGCTTCCCGGGGTCCATATGGACTGATCCTTGTTCTACTACCATCCCTAGATATTCAACTCACTTCTGATCAAAGAAGCACTTTGAGAGTTTGAGGTAGAGACGCTGTTCAAGCATCCTCTGTAGGACCTTCTGGGTTCTTTTATCATGGTCGTCTTGGTTAGCGGAATGAATGAGGAGGTTGTCCATGTAGATGATGAGCCATCCTTCTGCAATGTAATTGGTGAAGATATCGTTCATGAACGCTTGGACGGTAGAAGGGGAGTTGCACAACCCAAAGAACATCACTGTGGGCTCGAAGAGGCCAAACGGAGTGATAAAAGCAGCCTTCCATCGATCATCGGGGTGGATCTGTACATTGTTATATCCCCATCGTACATCCATTTTGGTGAATATGGATGAGCCCTTGAGTTGGTCAATAAGATCTCCGATGAGCGGGAGGGGGTAAGCATTCTTGATGGTGTGCGAGTTCAGGTATCGGTAATCTTGACAAGGGCGGAGTTTCCCATCCTTCTTCTGGACGAAGAAGAAGGGGGATGCTTGGGGGGATTTACTAGGCTGTATCTTTCCGTTGCGAAGGTGTTCATCAATGAACTCCTTGCATACCTTCGTTTCGGTAGGGTTCAGAGGATAGGCTTTGGCTCTTCTGGGGGAGAAGGTTTCCTGCAAATTGATTCGATGATCATGGATTCTAGTGGGCAGCAGGGAGTTTGCTGCTTCTTCTGAGAATACTGATGAGTATTTGGCGAATTTTGATGGGAGGGTGTCTCCAATTTTTCCCGATTCTTGGGCGATGGTAGTACTGAGTGTGGTTTTCCTGATTTCCTCAATCATATTTTCGGCGTCGGTCTCGAGGTATCTTAGCAGGTATCTTTGCTCAAGGGGGTCGGGTTGTTTTGGTATGGTCAGGGTGTTAGTTGTCCAATCGATTGTCGGGTTGACCCGTCTGAGCCAGCTCATCCCTAAGATTACATCGTGTTTCTCGCTTCCTAACACCAGGAATTGGTGTCGGGTTGGTACTTTATCCGTAGTGACGTCCAGGGTGGTCTGGTATTTGATGATTCCTTTGGCATTGGTAGTTCCATCAGCATTGATGGCTTGGCAGGGTTTTTTGAGGGGGATGAGGGGGAAGGAGAATTTTCTGGCAATTCTTTTGCCGATGAAGTTTCCGGTTGCTCCACAGTCTACAAGGGCTTCTACGGTTTCAGCAGTTTCTCTCTCTGGAACGTTGATCGAAATGGGGATTGTTATTGATCTTTGTTCGGAGGATACTAGTACAGAGAGATATTCTGGGGTTCCTGACGCTGTGGCAGGTTCCCCTTCTAAAAGTCCTTGGTGAAGAGTCGTGCGATTGTTTCTTCTTCTTCAGTGAAGCATTCCTTGAGTACTCTGAGGACTTCGTCCTTTCTTACTCCTTTCTTTCCTCTTAATTCTTTTATGTACTCCTCTACTTCATCTTTCTACGTCATTTCGGTGGTACGGGTTTGTTCCTTTCGAGGGGTTCTGGGAAGGGGTTTATTTTGATTTGGTCGTGGGTGATTGGGATGGTTTCTGGTGTTACATCCGACTTTGTGGCAGATGAAACACCTATTTTCGCACATATGGCGTGCTCGTTCGGTAGGGGAGAGTCGGATTGCATCGACATCCATTGCATTTGGGTCTTTGATTCTTCCGGGGGTGATGTACTTCCTTTCCCTGATATCCTTAGCTCTTTGGATTGCTCTGAAGGTTTCCCTGGCATGATTGATCCATGCGTCCGGGGTTTCTAGTTCCTTCCCGGAGAAGGTGATTTGCTCCATTAGATCTGGATGAAGCCCTGCTGCGATGATTTCGCATTTGGTTCCTTCTGAGACATCTTTAGCCCTTGCTACTAGGAGCTGATATTGGGAGATGAAATGCTCCAGTTGCTCGAGGGTGGGGTGTCGGCTGGATGGCATTGCTAGCTTTCATAGTTCTCGTTGGGCTTCCTTTTCTCCATCTTTTGAGAAAAAGGTATCTCGTACTTCCTTAACGAAGGAAGTCCAGTTTTGTTGGTCAGTTGGGATCATTTTTGCCATCATTCACTCATAGTATGATTCAGCAAACGATAAACCTAGTCCCTTGCTCATTTTGTTTAGAGCAGTAGCGATTTTAGCATCCTCCGAGTAGATGCCGGGGTTCATTTCAGAGTAGGCCGTCATGGCTGCTGTCCACCATTTGGCATGTTCAGGTTTTCCACTGAAGTCATCAGGGAGACCTGCCTTGAGCTTGCTAGTGCGTGCTCGGGAATCAGTCATTTCGATATCTGGGTCAAGGGGGGGTAGGGGTGAAGGAATGCGGAATCTTCCTTGGTTGATGGATTCTCTGCGCGGTCGTGTGGGGAAGGATGAGGGGGAAGGTCAGGCAGGGAGTCGTGCGCTCGAGGGTTGGGGGGTGGCGGGGTCTAGGAGATATCAATCTGGGAGATGTCTTCCTTGTTCCTCAAGGAGTCGTTTTGCTAGTCCAGTAGAGATGATGCCTTCGTCTAATTGCTGGATGATCTGGTCTGGGGAGATGGTTGGTGTGGTAATGGTGGGCAGCTCTTGTTCCTGTTGTAGTTCGATCTCATCGGAGCTACTTCCTTCTTCCTCGGATGAGGCAGAGTTCGTCCTTGGATCTCTGTACGATCGGTCCTCATCGGAGGACTGGGGTAGTCGGTAGGAAATGGTGGGCGATGGTGTGTGGTAGCAAGGTCGAAGGTTTCAGCTAGATCTTTTGTTACAAGTATCGGAAGGTATGAGGTTTTACTTAAACCCGACCGACACCTGACGGACACCTGATGGACACCTGACGGACACCTGACGGACACCTGACGGACACTTGACGGACACTTGACGGACAGGTGTGACCGATTCCTTCCTAACAAGGTAGTGGTTCGATACTTGTGTAGGGGAACGCTATAGCTTTCCTGCACAAGGATAGCGAGCACTTTAGGTGTGGCTTGAGGACACTGTTTTAGTGTGAGTCTGAGTTAAGGAGAATCTCCGTCTCACACTGGAGGAATCCCTTGGGCAAGAAATAGGCTTGTTTAAGCGTAGATCTAGCTAAGGAGCTATGATACATGCAGCCAAGTATTTATACTATGGATGGGGGCTGTGAGCCCGGAAAGGAGGAGGCTGTCTGTAGAGATAAGTAGGAATGGAAGGCATAGCCCTCATCCACATGAGGCAGCGAAGGAGAGATAAGTAAAAGTACAAATATGGACAGACCGTTTATAGTACATCCAGAAACATTGGTCCTGGTTAAGGGGGTGGATGAGAAGGTCATCGGTATAGGGGATAACTACCAGTTCCTCCGCTTCTAAGCCTTCGTTGAACCTGCAGATAAGCATAGGAAAAACCGTATCAGCTGCAAGGGCTTTGTCTCGGGCAGCGACGAGGGTTTGGAGGTGGTTTTCCACAGCCGGTACATCGGTTTTTTTTGTCGGTGTGGATAGGGCTAGGGGTTCATACCCCATCAGGAGGTAGAACAGGGATTTCCTGGTGACAGAGTGGGGGCGGTGATTGTGGACGAACTCCGCATTGGCAATATGTTCAGTCCATGTGCTGGGGTTGTTTCTGCAGATGATATGGAGGTAGGCTTCTATCTCTTCATTGATGCATTCCATTTTGCCATCAGTCTGTGGGTGGTATGCAGTGGAGAGGGCAAGGTCGTAGTTAAGGAGGCGGCTGAGTTCCTTTGTGAATATTGAAGCGAATTGTTGGCTGTGATCGGAGATGATTTTGTCATAAAGGCCATAGCTGTATAGACATGTTTGAAGAAAAGGGTTGCAATCCCTTCTGCAGTGACCGTTTTCTTCATGGGGCAGAGGATTACCCCCTTTGTAAGCCCGTGGTCGACCACGACCAGTAAGGCATTGAAACTGGAGGAGGCAGGGAGGTCAGTGATGAGGTCACAGGAAATTTGTTGGAAGGGATGGGAGCAGGAGGAGCGAATGGGGACAAGGGGTCGGATGGTCGGGGGAGTGTTGGATTTGTTCTGTTGGCAGACGGCGCAGCCAGAGACATAAGAATAGATGTAGGATGCAAGGCCAGACCACCAGAAGTCGGAGGCGACAAGCTGGCGAGTTTTAAGGAACCCTGGGTGGCCAGCAGAGAGGTGGTCGTGACAACAGGAGAGGACATTGTGGCAAAGGTCTGGTGGGACATAGAGGCATCCATGATAAAGAAGAGTTTTGTCCTCATATTGCCATTCAGACATACGGGTGTGGAGGAAGGTAGGATGGGAGACATCCATAGATTGGAGGGACTGGAGAACAAGGGGGTCTCCAGCTGAAGCAGATTGAATTTTATTACAAAATACGGCATTGATGAGGTTGACAAAGAGCGATGGCGGGAGAAGGGTGATAGCC
>JBBPKG010000799.1:0-12434 GCA_038089115.1 Fistulinella cinereoalba | reverse complement strand
ACCTCCTTCCTACAGCTCGTTCACTCCAACATTTGTGGGCCCTTTCTGACTGCAACGTTTCATGGGAAGCAGTGTTTCATCATCTTTCTGGACGACTACACCAATGCCATCAATGTCCAAATGCTCGCTGCCCGGAACCAGGCACTTGAGGCCTGGTGACTTGTTCAGGCATGCTGGGAGAACAAATACAATGCAAAGGTCAAGGCCCTGCAAACCAACAATGGAGGGGAGTATATCAGTCATGCATTCAAGTGCTGCCTGCAGGAGAGTGGGGTCAAGCACCGGAAGTCAGTTCGTTATGCTCACCAGCAAAATGGTAGGGCTGAGTGTGCCATCCGTACTATACAGGATTGTGCTGCTGCATTCCTGGCGCATGCATGCTTGCCTGCTGCCTACTTTGGGGAGGCCATCCTGCTTGTGGCTTACCTCTGGAACCTCTCTCCTAGCCACAGTCTTCCTTCTGGAGTGTCACCGTATGAGATACTTCATGGTGAGAAGCCAGATGTATCACACCTTCGTGTATTCAGCTCGCACTGTTTTGCCCAGGTTCCAGATGAGTTGCAGGTGAAGAACAGGCCTCATTCTCGAGAGGCCATCTTCATGGGGTACAAGTCTGGTGTGAAGGGCTGGCGCTTGCGCAATGTTCTGACAGGTGCCTTCTTCAATTCCAGGGATGTCATCTTTGATGAATGTTCGGTCATGATGCAACCTTGCAATGGCACAGCTGCTCTTCATGTTCCCACCAGCAGGCCCATGGCTGAGACTGCTGACTCAGACTCGGACAGTTCTGGGCCTGATGTCACCCCTATGTTCAGCATGGCCCCACGTCGCTCTGCTCGCCTTCATGCAGTCGCTGAGGGGGTGGCTGGTGGTGGTACTGGCAGTACCGGGGATCAGCAGCTGCCCACAGCACCTGGCAGTAGTTGCAACATATCTACCAGTCTTAGGCCAGGGGTGAGTGTTGATGATTTGCCACTTGACACCTTGAGCGACCTTAGTAACCTTACAGAACTACCAGACGATGACAGTCCACAGGTCAACCTCATCATCAGTGAGCAGGCTCACCTTGCCATCCAGAGCGATAAGCATCGCAATCCAGCAGATCCCAATTACGACATGAAGGTTCCACCGGCAAAGTATGATGAAGCAATGAAGAGGAGTGATAGGGATGAGTGGTTGGCAGTGATGAAGACAGAGTTGGGACTGATGAAGGAGATGGGAGTCTGAAAGCTGGTTGAGCCACCTACGGGCCAAAAACTGATCAGGAATCGGTGGGTCTTTGAATTTGGGAACAACAACATTAAGGGTGGTGCCAAATGCAAAGCTCAGCTTGTAGCCCAAGGTTTTTCCCAGGTGCCCAGAGTCAACTTTCATCAAACATCTGCGCTGGTCGCTTGTCAGCCCTCTATTAAGTTGCTTGTCGCATTGGCGGCGAAGCATGACTGGGAGCTAGATTGCTTTGATGCAAAGTGTGCCTTCCTACATGGAAAACTCAAGGAGGTAATTTACATGAAGCAGCTCCGAGGCTTTGAACAATACGGCGTGAATGGGTCATTACTGGCATGCCTAATGCTCTTGTCCCTGTATGGCTTGAAGCAGGCAGCTGTTGATTGGTATGAGCTCCTGTCCTCCATCCTTGTTGAGCTTGGTTTTTTCAAAAGCAAGGTTGACCTCGCTGTGTTCATTTACTTGAAAGAACTCAAGGATGGCAGGACTATTTTGTGCATTATCGCCTGGCATGTAGACAACAGTCTGGCTGGTTGCAATAATTGTACGTTTCTCGATTGGACGAAAGCCAGAATTAGGGAAAGGTTTGGGATCAGCGATATGGGTAATGTGACTGTTTATCTCGGAATCAAGATTAAACGCAACAGGAGGACGAGGGAGATTTGGATGCATCAAGAGTCCTACATAGTGCATCTCTGCAAGGAATATGGGCTGCAGGATGCAAACCCAGTCTCTTTACCCATGGACCCTAATCACCCTTTTGGCCGTGCTGATGAGGTTGCACCGCATGTTGACAATTTGAAGCATGCCTATAGGAAGATTGTCGGGGAGCTTATCTATCTAGCCACCTGCACGAGGCCAGACATTGCTTTGGCGGTACAATGCCTCTTGCAACTATGTTCTAAGCCTAAGCCCAAACACTTTGCGGTGGCCAAGCACATCACAAAAATAGTCAAATCATGAGATGGTCAGAGTAGGTCATATTAGGTCATATTAGAGATAGAATTTCAACCAGCAGCAAGCATATCCCACTAATCATGGTAATGTCATTTCCAAAAGCTCAATTTTTGAGCAGACCTCGTCATTCTGCTAGATCATGATTATTCTACCAGACTGTAGTCGTTCTCCCAGCTCTAACCATGTATGCGCATCACTAGCAAGTATGCATGCAAATGTTATGTATTGCGGTCGTAACCATATGTACATGCGATGACATGCGATGACAAGATCTAACATAGAAAGCATACCAATGACCACCAGGTATACTGAAACCATATCTCACCTGAGGAGTGAACACGAGAACATGAGACTATCCCAAATGGCACCATGATAACAGCACGAGTAACTTGATGAATGGAGACAGTACGAGCAACTTGATGAATGACAATGAGACAAGCAGCTTGATGAATGGAGACAGCATGAGCAACTTGATGAATGGCAACGAGACAAGCAGCTTGATGAATGGAGATGGCATGAGCAACTTGATGAATGGCAACGAGACGAGCACCTTGATGAATGGCAACGAGACGAGCACCTTGATGAATGGCAACGAGACGAGCACCTTGATGAATGGAGATGGCATAAGCAACTTGATGAATGGAGACAGCACGAGCGACTTGATGAACAGAAATGAGACGAGAAACTTGATGAATGGAGACAGCACGAGCAGCTCGACAAGACGGCCTTAGCGATAACTCTTCTTTGCTCCCTTGCGACACCCACTCTGGCAATGATGCACTGGGCTTTCTCCTTTGTCATCCAATTCTTCCGCTGCAGCTTTTTTCTTCCCTCTTTTGATAGCAGCCTTCCATTCTTGTTCTTTCTCTTTTCCTCCGATGTCTTTGTCCTCATTGGCTGTGAGATCAGAAAGGCAGGCAAGATCATCAGACCTCTGGGGCAAATGCCCCTCTGCACCTTGAGCTGCAGAATGCAAACTTGAGGAACCATTAGTTTGATTAGGATGTGTGGTGCTCTCATAACAATTGGTGTTGTTGGTTAGCTTGGGGCAACTTGTGTTACAAGTATCGAAAGTTACTTGCACCCGACGGACGCCTGATGGACACCCGACCGACACCTGACCGACACCTGACCGACACTTGACGGACACCTGATGGACACCTGACCGACACCTGACCGACAGGGTTGGAGCTATGTCGATACTTGTGTGGGAATGCTAGTGATTCCTTGCACAAGGATAGCAAGCACTCTGGTGTAGCTCAACGACATGAAGAGAGTGAGTCTGAGTTAAGGAGATCGTCTGTCTCACACTAGAGCGATCCCTTGGGCAAGAAATAGGCTTGTTAAGCGTAGATCTAGCTAAGGAGTTATGGTACATGCAGCCAAGTATTTATACTGTGGATGGGGGCTGTGAGCCCGGAAAGGAGGGGGCTGTCCATAGAGATAAGTAGCAATGGAAGGCATAGCCCTCATCAACATGAGGCGGCGAAGGAGAGATAAGTAAAAGTACAGATATGGGCAGACCGTTTGTGGTACATTCTAAAAGTGTTGATCCCGGTTAAGGGGATGAATGAGAAGGTCATCAGTATAGGGGATAACTACCAGTTCCTCCGCTTCTAAGGCTTCGTTGAATCTGCCGATAAGCATAGGAAAAACCGTATCATTACCCCCTTCGTTCGACTGATTGTCCTCATCAGTTCCAAGCATAATCTGCATTGACTCTGTATTCTGTGGGGTCATAGTCAGAATCGAAGTCGAGTGAAGGGAGCGTTGGGAGGGGTTGTCAAGGGCAGGAGTCAGGGAGATGCCCCGGGGCGGCGTGCAGGCAGTGCGGACAAATGAGTTGAGGACAGTGTCATCGAAGGTGGGATCGTTCTCCACATTCCCAGCAGGGGGGGTGTTGGGCTCTGGAATGCCCCTGGCCATGTACATCTGAGAGAGGCGTTCTGTATATGGCGTGACCCCGTTGCTGTTGGCATCGCTGAGGTCGCTGTGTTGACTGAGTGGGCTCCCCAGGTATGAGGGAACGAGAGGGTACACCGGTACCGGCATTTCGGGGACCCTTGTTACAATTCTCCTGACCCGAGGGGATGGTGGAGGAAGAGGGGGTGGGGACTCTCCTCAGAGGAATCGCGTTGCTAGGCATCGCCGCAGTAGATCGAGTGCGGGGGTCTGTTCCATCCCCTCCAGCATACGGGTTATATCTCGCTCCAGAGCCTCCTCCAGGTCGCGCAAAATCTGCGATCTCGGGGTGGGCAGAGTGGAGGCAGGCCCACTCGTCTCTTCCTGATTGGGCGAGGGACTGAACGAAATTCCTGACGATGGGGTAGAGATATATGGGGGGGATCTGGTGGACGATGTCGAGGAAGCCGAGATCCCAGAGGGAGAAGAGGAAGCTGTCTCGCATAGCGAGGTCATGTTCAAAGAGCTGGGGGGAGTAGATTTGATGGTTGTCCGGATCAACGACGTAGTTTCGAAGGGTGACATAGCGGAGGTAGGAGTCGGTGAGACGATAGAGCATAATGGAGGTGGAGAAGTCGAGGATGTCTTCGAGGGCGTTGCTGGTGGAGGCCGATTCGAGGATGGTGGTGAATAGGGAGAGGATAGTACCGACAGGGAACACTTGGAAGGCAAGGAATGGGGGAGGAGTGGGGGTGGGGGAGCGGGGATCTTCGGTGGTGGGGTAGGCTTCAGTGGGGAGTGCCTCGTTGTTTATGAGGACAGGAGATGAGGGGGTAGAGCTGGTGGTCGACATCTTTTTATCTGGGGGGGGTTGGGTTGTGGGATTAGAGTCAATGCCTTTTCTTATAGGCCTGGATGAGGGCTCCTGCCCCGATCAGGTTTCATTCTGGTTCCCAGGTATTTTCGGAAGAGGGGTATCCCTTCCATCAGATCAGATAGGATAGGTTTTTTGATCCCCGATGTGCCACTATCTGTTCCACTTCGTATTGTTCTTCTCCAGAGATAAGGTAAGGTGGCGGCCATTTGTAATTCGGGCCGTGCTCTGGTGTTTTGATATAGGGAGATAAGAGGGAGGCGTGGAAGACGTTGTGCATTTTCCAGGTCAGTGGAAGATGGAGTTCGTAGGTTATGGGTGATAAGACCCTTGTGATCATAAACGGGCCTTCTCTTTTGGGAGCGAGTTTCTTAGATGGGTAGGGAGTGTGAAGGTTCCTTCCTTCCAGCCATACTTGGTCTCCGACCTTCCACGGTTTGAAGGTCAATTTGATCTGGTCCTTCATTCTCTGAGCTGCGAGGTTTTGGGCTGCTAGGGCTTCCTCCCTTGCCTTATCTAAGGTTTGCAATCTATCAGCTAGGGCCGGGATGAATGTTTGCCCGATCCGGGGGTAGGCCCGAGGTTCATATCCCATCATCAGGGAGAAGGGAGAGTGTTTGGTGGCAGAGTGCTGGGAGGAATTATGATGGAATTCCGTGAGAGGGAGGAAGGTATGCCATTTATCAGGTCTTCCTTCACAGAAGATGCGGAGGTAGGTCTCGAGTTCTTGGTTGACATGTTCGGTTGCACTGTTTGTTTGGGGGTGATAAGCCATTGAGAGGGCTACATTGTATTGCAGAAGTTGGGAGAGTTCCAAAGCGAATGCTGAAGCGAATTGGGGTCCTCGATTGGAGATGCATTTATCATGCAGGCCGAATCGGAGGAAGTCCTTTGTGAAAAAGAGTTGAGCGATCCCTGCTGCATCAATGTCCTTGGTACAAGGGGTGAAGATTACCCCCTTTGTAAGCCCATGGTCGACCACAACCATGACAGAGTCAAAGCCGTCGGAGGGGGGGAGGCCGGTAATGAGATTGACGGAGATGAGGGAGAAGGGGCGGTTGGCAGAAGAGGGGATAGAGGAGAGAGCAGGGATGGTGGGATGGGTGTTGGCTTTGTTGGCCTGGCACGTGGCACATCCGCGGACGAAACGTTGGACAAAGGTGGACAGTCCGGGCCACCAGTAGTTGCGAGACAGGAGGTCGAGAAGGCGGAGGTGGCCACCGTGGCCCCCAGCGGGGGAGGAGTGGATCGAGAAGACTAATGTAGTCCGCTGATCAGGGGGAACATACAATCGTCCTTGGAAGTAGAGGCAATTGTTGGTGAATTGCCAGTCTTCGGGGCGCACGCAGGGGAAGAGGGAATCTTCAGAGGCCATGGCAGTGAGTGCCTTGATGATGAGGGGGTCCAATGGGGAAGAGAGGGCAATCTTCTGGGCCAGGGCAAGGTCAATGGCATTGATGAAGAGATCGTCGGGGAGGAGAGTTGTATTGGCATTGTCGTGCAAGGTATCCACTTCGTCCTTGCAGGAGAGGGCATCAGCGGGCCCCATAGACATCCCAGGCAGATGGTGGAAGGACAGATCAAAGTCTTGGAGGAAGAGTTGCCATCGGGCGTGGCAGCGGGATAGCTTATGGGGTTCCTTGAAATATAGAAGATTTTTGTGATCGGTAAGGATCGTGACTGAGTGTTCAGTTCCTTGGAGGTAATGTCGCCATTCCTCAAGTGCCAGAATAACACCGAGGAGTTCCTTATCATAGATGTCATAGTTCTGCTCCACTGGGGAGAGGGTGGAGGACCGGTAGGCGCAGGGGTGGAGATTGCCGTTTGTGTCCTTTTGCATCAGGACACCGCCAGTAGCGGTAAGGGAGGCATCGGTCATGACAAAGAAGGGTTGGGTGGTGTTGGGCATCAGTAGGACGGGTTGGTTGAGGAAGAGTTTCTGGAGGTGTAGAAAGGCCGCTTCTTGCTCCTTTCCCCAAATGAATAGGCGGGTTTTCTTAGTTAGGTCAATGAGTGGTCGGGTGATGTGGGAGAAGTTGGGGATGAACTTCTGGTAAAAGTTGCAAAAGCCTAGGAATGACCGGACTTGTTTTACTCCAGTGGGCGATTTCCATTCCTTGATTACGTCCAGCTTCCCCGGGTCCATATGGACTGATCCTTGTTCTACTACCATTCCTAGGTATTCAACTCGTTTCTGATCAAAGAAGCATTTTGAAAGTTTAAGGTAGAGACGCTGTTCTAGCATCCTTTGTAGAACCTTTTGAGTTCTCTTATTGTGATTGTCTTGGTTAGCGGAATGAATGAGGAGATCGTCCATGTAAATGATGAGCCATCCTTCTGCGATGTAATCGGCGAAGATATCATTCATGAATGCTTGAAAGGTAGAAGGGGAGTTGCACAACCCAAAGAACATCACTGTGGGCTCGAAGAGTCCAAATGGAGTGATGAAGGCAGCCTTCCATCGATCATCAGGATGGATCTGTATGTTGTTATATCCCCATCGTACATCCATTTTGGTGAATATCGATGAGCCTTTGAGTTGATCGATAAGATCTCCGATGAGCAGGAGAGAATAAGCATTTTTGATGGTGTGCGAGTTCAGGTATCGGTAATCTTGACAAGGACGGAGTTTCCCATCCTTCTTCTGAATGAAGAAGAAGGGGGATGCTTGGGGGGATTTACTAGGCTGTATCTTTCCATTGCGAAGGTGTTCGTCGATGAACTCCTTACATACTTTCACTTCGGTAGGGTTCAGGTGGTAGGCTTTGGCTCTTCTGGGGGAGAAGGTTTCCTGCAGATCGATTCGATGGTCATGGGTTCTGGTGGGCGGTAGGGAGTTTGCTGCTTCTTCTGAGAATACTGAGGAGTATTTGGTGAATTTTAATGGGAGGACATCTCCGATCTTTCCCGATTCTTGGGCAATGGTAGTACTGAGCGTGGGTTTCCTGATCTCTTCAATCATGTTTTCGCTGTTGGTCTCGAGATATCTTAGTAGGTATCTTTGCTCAACGGGGTCAGGTTGTTTTGGTATGGATAGGGTGTTAGTTGTCCAATCGATCATCGGGTTGACCTGTTTGAGCCAGCTCATTCCTAAGATTACATCGTGTTTCTCGCTTCCTAACACCAGGAATTGGTGTCGAGTTGGTACTTTGTCAGTAGTGACATCCAGGGTGGTCTGGTACTTGATGATTCCTTTGGCATTGGCAGTTCCATCAGCATTGATGGCTTGGCGGGGTTTCTTGAGGGGGATAAGGGGGAAGGAGAATTTTCTGGCGATTTTTTTGCTGATGAAGTTTCCAGTTGCTCCACAGTCTACAAGGGCTTCTACAGTTTCAGCGGTTTCTCTCTCTGGGACGTTGATCGAAATGGGGATTGTTATCGATCTTCGTTTGGAGGATACTAGTACAGAGAGATATTCTGGGGTTCCTGACGCTGTGGCAGGTTCCCCTTCTAAAAATCCTTGGTAGAGAGTCGCGCGATTGTTTCTTCTTCTTCCGTGAAGCATTCCTTGAGTACTCTGAGGACCTCGTCCTTCCTCACTCCTTTCTTTCCTCTTAATTCTTTCACGTACTCATCTACTTTGTCTTTTTCTGATGTTTCGGTGGTACGGGTTTGTTCCTTTCGAGGGGTTCTGGGGAGGGGTTTGTTTTGGTTTGGTTGTGGGTGATTGGGATGGTTTCTGGTGTTACATCTGATCTTGTGGCAGATGAAACACCTGTTTTCACGCATATGGCGTGCTCGTTCGGTAGGGGAGAGTCGGATTGCGTTGACATCCATTGTGTTTGGATCTTTAGTTCTCCCGGGGGCAATGTACTTCCTTTCCCTGATATCCTTAGCTCTTTGGATTGCCCTGAAGGTTTCCCTGGTGCGATCGATCCATGCATCTGGGGTTTCTGGTTCCTTTCCAGAGAAGATGATTCGTTCCATCAAATCAGGATGGAGTCCTGCCACAATGATTTCGCATTTGGTTCCCTCGGAGACATCCTTTGCTCTTGCTACTAGGAGTCGGTATTGGGAGATGAAATGCTCCAGTTGTTCGAGGGTGGGGTGGCAACTGGAGGGCATCGCTAATTTCCTTAGTTCTCATTGGGCTTCCTTTTCCCCGTCCTTGGAGAAAAAGGTGTCTCGTACTTCCTTGACAAAGGAAGTCCAGGTTTGTTGATCCACTGGGATTGTTTTTGCCATCATTCTTTTGTAGTATGATTCTGCGAAAGATAGTCCTAGCCCCTTGCTCATTTTGTTTAGGGCAGTAGCGATCTTGGCATCTTCCGAGTATATGCTGGGGTTCATTTTGTAGTAGGCTGTCATGGCCGCAGTCCACCATTTGGCATGTTCTGGCTTTCCACTGAAATCGTCAGGGAGGCCTGCCTTGAGCTCGCTAGTACGTGCTCGTGAGTCAGTCATTTCAATATCTGGGTCGATGGAGGGGAGGGGCGAAGGGATGCAGAATCTTCCTTGGCTGGTGGATTCCCTACGAGGTTGAGCAGGGAAGGAGGAGGGGGATGGTTGGGCAGGAAGGTGTGCGGATGAGGTTTGGGGAGTGGCGGGGTCTAGGAGATATTGATCTGGGAGGTGTTTTCCTTGTTCCTCAAGGAGTCTCTTTGCTAGTCCAGTTGAGATGATGCCTTCGTCTAATCGCTGGATGATCTGTTTAGGGGAGATCGTTGGTGTGGTAATGGTGGGCAATTCTTGTTCCTGCTGTAGTTCGTCAGAACTACTTGCTTCTTCCTCAGATGAGGCAGAGTCCGTCCTTGGATCTCTGTACATTCGGTCGTCGGAGGAGGACAGGGGGGGTCGATAGGAAATGGTGGGCGACGGTGCGTGGTAGCAAGGTCGAAGGTTTCAGCTAGATCTTTTGTTACAAGTATCGAAAGTTACTTGCACCCGACGGACGCCTGACCGACACCCAACAGACACCTGACCGACACCTGATGGACACCTGACCGACACCTGACCGACAGGGTTGGAGCTATGTCAATACTTGTGTGGGAACGCTAGTGATTCCTTGCACAAGGATAGCGAGCACTCTGGTGTAGCTCGACGACACGAAGAGAGTGAGTCTGAGTTAAGGAGATCATCCATCTCACACTAGAGCGATCCCTTGGGCAAGAAATAGGCTTGTTAAGCATAGATCTAGCTAAGGAGTTATGGTACATGCAGCCAAGTATTTATACTGTGGATGGGGGCTGTGAGCCTGGAAAGGAGGGGGCTGTCCATAGAGATAAGTAGCAATGGAAGGCATAGCCCTCATCAACATGAGGCGGCGAAGGAGAGATAAGTAAAAGTACAGATATGGGTAGACCGTTTGTGGTACATTCTAAAAGCATTGATCCCGGTTAAGGGGACGGATGAGAAGGTCATCGGTATAGGGGATAACTACCAGTTCCTCCGCTTCTAAGGCTTCGTTGAATCTGCTGATAAGCATAGGAAAAACCATATCAACTTGTTGATGTCGGGGCTGTTTGGCCGTTGGTGTTTTCAAAAAGGTTGGTGAGAGTGCATGGTCCATCATTGTTGGTGGATGAGTCCAGGTCAGCACTGGCAGGCATGTCTGATTCGGAGGAGCTGTTTCCAGAGCAAGAGTTAGTGGATCCACTCACACTTATGCCAGATGGTCTGCTAAAAGTTGCTTGGGAACACATCTTTTCCAGAAGCCCTCTCTTTGTTCCATCATGACTGTCTCCCTCTTCATTATCTTCCTTCTCATTTCTGTCATTTCCAATTTGGTGGCCATTTGGGTTCCTAAAAATGATCCTACATGCCTTATGAGAATATGCTCAGTGTGTAACATTCGAAACTTACATGTTGTAGTGCTGGAAAACCACTTTAATCCAGTCTGACCCTTCATAGTCCTCAATGAGCTGAACGAGGTTGTAGTAGAATGTGGAGTAGTTGAACGCGCTGTCATTTCCTCCCCAGCGACCCTGTGAACTAATGGAAAATCAAGCCTAATCAAGGAGGATCGTGTAAGTAAATATAAAGTGCTGGTGTGACTGTGGGTGAAAGATATCGGAGCTGCAGCGTAGGCAAGATATGGAGCTTTGATCCGGTGCACCTGGCTTCGCTCAGCATTGTTCCTTTTGGATCTGTGAGCATCTCCACCCATGGCAGTTGACGGACCAGTAAATACATGCCTTACAATCTATAGTTGCAGCAGATTAGCAACAATAAGCTAGTAGTCAAAGTAGTACTTGCCTGTTCCAATAGAAAACCATATAGAAAGCCATTGAATATCCTGTCCTCATTGAAGTTGTGTCCGTTGTCCTTCCATAAGAACACTGGGAAACAGTTTGCTGTCATCTCGATCTTTCCATTATGGAGCTTCTCACATGTTCTAAAAGAGCAAAAGTATTGTGAGATATGGCCATGATAATTTGCTACTCACACTTCTGGTTGCGCATAAAAAGCAAGGATGGAGTCAATAGGGCAGAGGTATCCTGAGAGATGTAAGTTGTTGAGCCCCATTTGGCCCTGGAGTGTGTCATCAGGAATGTTGAAATCCGCCGGCGGGTTGGTTGGGGTAGTGTATTTGGCAATCCACTCACAGATTTTCCCTGAATCTGAACTCTTCATCTTGGATATAGCAGAATTTATCTAAAAGAGTGACTGGGAAATGAGGCATGTGATCTATGTTGCACATATACTCACCTTTTGGGTGATTTCTTTAAGTTTCACTGCATTTGGGCGTTTCTCTGGGTCAGCAAGGAGTGTCTTCATGCCGGAGATGCAGAGCAGAAGTACATAGATGCGCTTGAATCTTTGGATAGTATTGGTAGACCTAAGGATTAGCTCAATGGTCAGCCATGGTTAGGTTAATGGTAATGATATGAGACATACATTGGTCCGAGAATCTCCTTTTGGTTGATATCATCCTCATCGCTGGTATCCATCTCCTTGCATAACATGACGATGGTTAACTTGATTCACGTCAACAAACATGTCTTGACAACATGCGATCACACGTGCAATTGCCTTGCAGTCAGTAACATCAGCTCCAATGCTGCTACCTGAGTCAGATCCTGATCCATCTGGGTCAGATCTGTCCTCCTGTAGCTCCGAAGGTGTATGGTTTCTCATGGAAATTGAGCTTAGGCCACCCGCTTAATTGGAAATGTGGATTATCACTCACCTTTTATTCCTTTTCTTTTGATGATCATGTTCATTCAGAGTCCATGTGCGTTTTTTGCTGCTTGCTGATAACAATGATGATGCACGTGGTTGCATGATAAGGCAGAGATGAAAGATGAGGTGGTGATCCGGGAGCTAGGATAAGACACTTTATATTTATTTGTATTTACCACCACATGCTGGCACAATGCTATTCACGCAACTTCAAGTCGTTGACAGCCATGATGTAACACTAGTAGGTGAGCATGGTTCTTATCGCTGGCTGCAATCAAATGTGTTTCTAATGGATCCTTAGGTAGCCCATATGTATATAAGCCATAGTAATCATATTCCTTTGCCCACAACT
>JBBPKG010000798.1:0-12460 GCA_038089115.1 Fistulinella cinereoalba | reverse complement strand
ACAATCCTAGAGCTTTGAGAGCGTCGTCCCCAGGGTCCTAGGCAGAAGAGCTAATATCAAGACTGAGGAGCTAGTCTACAGGATGGGCGACCTTATATACTACTAGGTGGCTGTACGTAGAAGGGTATGGAATGTTCTGTGAAGAAGGGTGCTTCATAAGCTATGACGTATAACCCTGAACCCCATCAGTCAGCATGATGTCATGCGCAGTAACCCTATAGCCAACCCTAGCCCATCGGTCGGTTGTGACTAAAGCTGTCCTCGTAAGCGGGCACGTGCAACGGAAACTGCCGTGGAAGATAAGATATGGAAAGTTTCTGACAGAAACTCGTATCCAATTGGATCTTTCCCGGATGATCTCCTTTTACGACACTCAACTTGCACCTTCCTTGATTCCCATTCGAGTCGGTCAAGAGAGGTGGGACCATCGTGCTATCAACATATCCAGCGAGGACCTGGCCGCCGTGAAGGCAAGGCTGGTGGACAATTTGGCCAGACCTGACAGACCATCGAGCGGAATCGATTGGAAGGCGCTCATCCAAGTCATCGTTGGCCGATACGCTCAGCGGCTCGAATTGCTCCGCTATCTCTTGAGCTCCTCGACTGACCCAGACGAAATATTGGATCTCGCGAAGAAAGCACAAACACAGCTACGAATCATGCTCACACCTGGCATCTTTTTCTCTGCCACAACCACTAACCCATCTAACCACACCGATTTGGATTGGGCGGCTCCGATATACAAGCACTGTGCCACTATTCATACAACCTCAATGGAAACCGAATTCGAATCGATGACCGATGCTGAGAAGCTACTTCTTCAGGCTGTGCGAGGGACGAGCCGAGAGATATGTTGTGACCAAAATGTGGGCTGCAGGGGTATACGCAGGGATCGACCCGTCGCTGAACACCAAGGCCTCCCACAACATCGCCGGCATATTACAACTTCGGGAAACATGGGAAAATGAACTAAACAGGCTCATGGCCTGGCTGGACTGGAGTGTGTGGGTGACATGCAATCCTGGCTGTGGTGTCGAGGTTCGCAATCATTCCGTTCTTGCATGGTTGTCTGTAACTCAAAAACGTTCACCGACAGGAAAAGTGTTACTTGCCTACGTTTCCCGTGGGGTTCCCCCAGTATGGAGATTAGCCGCTGCCCGGCCCTTGGCAGATCGATCATCATTATGATACCCCCGAGCGGGTGTGGAGATTTTCTCTAACGGACTGGGCGCTATGAAGCCCGAGCCCGATGAATGGATACGTCCACAACTCAAGTGTATCAGAAGGATCTGCTTACCATGTATACGTAGTATGCTTGCCAGTGTGTTACACCTTTTGTGCACCCTCATTGTCGACACGTTCGGTGAGCATGGTTCCGCGATGTCTGTTTTCAAAGACCCCATCCACGTTTTTCTTCCTTGGCCCACTCCTACTCACCCTCGTCTTCACCTTCGGCTTCCGAAAAGTGATCGTAGTGAACCGTCCGTCTAGCATTGTTAGAGCGAATATGAGCGCGTGACAATCATCTTTGTGGTACACAAATGTTCCCGGGACATCGTGAAACGAACCCTGCAAGCGACTCTTTTAGATGGCTTTCCATCCTTGCCCTTGAAGTGTCTGAGGTCCGTGGGCGAAGAACGACTCCCCCATCTTCCCATACACATGACAGCCTCACCTCCCGTTAAGCCGTTGACGTAGAGGGAAATGTCAATAGTACATATTGACATGAGGATGCCTGGAAAAGAAATCCTCAGACGCGCTGGGGCATGTCTACGGTCGACCAACCAGATTGACTGCTAGATCTGCCGCCCGAAAAGCTGGCTGCGGGAGCATCCCCGATGGCGGCATGGAATCGCTTGCGATCAGGGAACGTCCAAGCATGTGCCCAAGTGTGAGCGTGTTCACGTTGAACCGGGGACATCTACCGGCAGAGCCTCCTAGAGCTGATCCAACGACGTTCGGCAGCGGCGACGAGCGTCGTCACTCCACCATCCTCACCACGCATGGGGAGATTAGAGAAGCGGCAAAAGTTGAGCACAAAGAGTAACATAATAGCAGGAAAGGCCAATTCGTGAGAGAGGTTGTCTCGCCTTGCTGGATGGAGACGGACGGCGCTCCCAGTGGACGCTGGTGTTTGTTGTCCCCGCCATGGCTTCAGAAAATTCATCAGTTCTGCATAATAACTGGATAAGACCATTTGCGTAATGACGTGATCCCTCAGGCTGTCTTCGATTGTGCGGCCAGCAGCGGCAGTACTAGTACGGAATGACTCCGTGCGTTACAGTACACGTACTCAGGTATACTCAACGTCAACACGGTCGTTCATAGTAAAGCACCTTCGACCTGATCAAATATTTACACCACTGGCAACACGGTCTCTCCCCCCCATACCTGTTCGGCGTGAATGTGGTCCCAGGCTGCGCTCTTCGCTTTCGTGACGGCCGCTCTCGCCGCCCAGGTCCCCTTGGCGTTAAATCAGCACGATCAGCAGGCTCGACCAGTCATCACCACCCTCCCTGACAGGCATTTCGCCGAATGGAATCTCGACAGCCTTCCGAACCCCAACGCGACTGACCATCTCGTATTCGAAACTGTGCACTCGTTGCTGCAGCAATGGCCTAATACACGCATGAGAAACGGTAGGCGACTTGCGGTCTTATCTGCCCCGCCCTCAGACCCGTATATTTTCTAGGTCACAACATCGTCCCGGGGATTGTTCCGAAAGGAACACTTCTCTATCATGGGAGACCTGAAGGAGTGTTACCAACCGCGCCGGATTGGGTCGCGATGGAACCCGACCACTCGTACATTTTCTCGTATAGTTCATTTAATCGCTCGCAGTCCAAGCGAGGCTGGCATTTCACTCTCATGACCACGCGACCATTGAAAATTCTATACTTTGATGGCACTAGCGTCATGACGCTCCCGTTTGGTGCGATGGATACCCAGGACCTCACGTTATGGGGACGGCCAACCGATGGTAAGGGTGGAATGGCCGAAGACTGGATGCGAATTCCAAAATATTGTGATTGGGGGAAGAATTTCAGTGTTGATGGTTTTGTGAGGTAAGTATCAACTTTCTCTATCCCTCCCTTTGCATTGAATACGTCTGCTACTACTATAGGATGGGACCAACTTTGTAGGTAGCTCTTCAGCCCAATTAGGTCATGCTCACGCCGTTGTAGCGAAATCATGTTATGTGACTTTACGTCCGGTCTCAGGGTGGTCTCTTTTGACCGTCTAGCAAGTAATTTGGCTGGAATTGACCTTTGTATGTCTTTATCGGCCAATTTTTATTCGCAAAACACTTAGGGTAACCCCCGACAGCATCGCCAGAACTCTTTGAACTCATAAATGCGGGCACTTGGCACAACCACTTCCCAGGCGAAACACGTATCCAGTTGGATCTTCCCCGGATGATATCCTTTTACGACACTCAACTCGCACCTTCCTTGGTCCACATTCGAGCCGGTCAAGAGAGGTGGAACCATCGCGCGATCAACATATCCAACGAGGACCTGGCCGCCGTGAAGGCAAGGCTGGTGGACAATTTGGCCAGACCTGACAGACCATCGAGCGGAATCGATTGGAAGACGCTCATCCAAGTCATCGTTGACCGATACGCCCAGCGGCTCGAATTGCTCCGCTATCTCTTGGGCTCCTCGACTGACCCAGACGAAATACTGGATCTCGCGAAGAAAGCACAAACACAACTACGAATCATGCTCACACCTTACCTGTTTTTCTCTGCCGCGCCCGCTGACCCATCTAACCACACCGACTTGGATTGGGCGGTTCCGATATACAAGCACTGTGCCACTATTCATACAACCTCAATGGAAACCGAATTCGAATCGATGACCGATGCTGAGAAGCTACTTCTTCAGGCTGTGCGAGGGACGAGCCGGGAGATTTGTCGGGTTGTGACCAAAATGTGGGTTGCAGGGGTGTATGCAGGGATCGATTCATCGCTGAACACAAAGGACTCCCACAACATCGCCGACATATCACAACTTCGGGACACATGGGCCAACGAACTGAGCGTGCTCATGGCCTGGTTGGACTGGAGTATGTGGGTGACATGCAATCCTGGCTGTGGTGTCGAGGTGCGCTTTCGCACAAGCACGCGAATTTCCGTTCTCGTATGTACCATCTGTAACTCAAAAACGTTCATTGACAGGAGAAGTGTTACTTGCCTACATACCCTATCGGGTTTCCTCGGCCTGAAGATATGCTGATGTTCAGTCCCTGGCCGATCGACCATGATGATGATACCCCCAAGCAGGGTCTAGAGATTTCGTCCAGCGAAATAAACGCGATGAAGCTCGGGCTTGATGAATGGATCCGCCCACAACCCAAGTGTATCAGGAGGCTCAAACCCTATACATTTTGATGGCTCGAGGGAAGAAATGTCGGAAAGGTCTGCTTATCATGTAGACATAGTGTATATCCTTATCTCACGCGCTTTACGATACGGTCTCGCATGGTAGTCGTAAACTCTGACGTGATTTTCTATTTCTTGATCATGTTTTCGGCACAGTCTCACCTTGTATCAACGCACTCGCGACGGAGTCAGACGTTCAGCGCTTCGCCCTGCTGTTCGGTTTATTCTCAGACGGCGCTCCTGCCAAAGTGTCAAAAGTGTCCAACGTTCACTCTTCGAAAATGTTGCACGGGACATTTCTCATCCTCGTGGCGGCTGTCACTTTCGTTTGTGCGTTTGGTGCCCAAGTCCCGTTGGCGCCTAGTAGTCAACGCTGGGAGGACGAACATCGGCCGGCCACCGAAAGGGAATGGAGTCTAGGCACCCTCCCGAACCCCAACGATACTGATCATCTTGTGTTTGAAACGGTGCACTCCTTATTACAACACTGGCCCAACACGCGCATGCGAAATGGTATGCGTGTATTTTACCTTCTGTTTTCCTGAACCTTGATAACTCACCACTAATACAGGTCACAACATAGTTCCTGGGATTATTCCGAAAGGGACACTTCTCTATCATGGAAGATCCATTGAGCGGCTGCCAAAGTACCCGGATTGGCTTGCGGTAGATCCAGAGCATTCGTACCTTTTTGTACGAGACTTGCTCAATGGTTCTGTGCCCGGAGGCTGGCTGTTAACCGCTATGGCCACTCGACCTCTGAAGGTCCTATATTTCGATGGGAGCAGCGCCGTGAAGCTTCCGTATGGTTCAATGGACACGCAAGACCTTATCACATGGGGAAGACCAAGCACTGGCAAATGGTTAGGGCTGGAAGAATTCATGCGGATTCAATATCTTTGTGAATGGGGGAAGAAATTCGGGGTCGATGGCTTTGTGAGGTGATTATCCTTTATTTTCAGCCTCATCCCGCATTGAATACATTATAGGATGGAAATGGATTTGTGAGCTATCCTTTGATTGACCATTCGCTTTCCTTGACTAGATCGTTTCAGCGAGATTATGTATTGTGACTTCGCATCTGGCCTCAGTGTTTCCTTCGATAATCTGGCAAGCCAATGGGCTAATGCATCCGAATGCTTCTGTGAGTTGTCATCCACCTAGTATATCACTTGGAAAACTCTGAAGTTAACTTTTAACAGCGTCGTTGGAGTTGTTCGAAGTCATGATGTCCGGTGCTTGGCACAATCATTTCCCTGGCGATACACGTATCCAGTTGGATCTACCCAACATGATTTCCTTTTACGACACTGAGCTTGCGCCTTCCTTGATTCCGTTTCGACATGGACAGGAAAGGTGGGATCATCGCGCAATTAATATATCCCGTGAAGATCTGTCAGCTGTCAAGTCAACGCTAGAGGCCAATTTGATGCGGCCTGATGCTGTGTCAAGTGGGATCGACTGGCAAACGCTCATCCAAGTCATAGTGGATCGATACGCTCAACGGCTCGAGCTGACACAGCATCTTCTGCACGCCTCGACCACCGACCCAGACCAGCTTCTGGACCTTGCCAAGAAAGCCCAAAGCCAGCTCAGGATTATGTTAACACCCTATATTCTCTTATCCGCAAAGCCGACAGGCGAGGCCGGGGTGGATTGGGCAATTCCCGTCTATAAGCACTGTTCCACGGCGCATACCCGCTCGATGGAAGTTCAGTTTTCCTCGATGACGGACGCAGAAAGATTGCTTCTCCGGGCCGTTCGAGGGACAACTCGAGAAATATGCCGGATCGTGACAAGGATATGGGCTTCTGGTGTGCATGCTGGGATTGATCCATCATTATACACCAAGACGTCCGTTGATATTGCCCATGTCACTCGGCTCAGGGAACAGTGGGCAGAGGAACTTGACGGCTTGATGAGTTGGCTAGATTGGAATGTTTGGGTGACTTGCAAGCCTGGTTGCAGTGCAGAGGTTCGTCTTTTATCCAGTTATGCTGAGCGCACACTGCAAATGGCATCTGCTAATGAGCGTGTTGGACAGGAGATATGTTACTTGCCTACATGGCCTGTCGGCTTTCCTTGGGTGGCAGTTGGGATGCCGCCTGCGATGCATTTCCCAATTGACGATGAAGATGACTTTACGTCCCATGCGGAGATGTCGACTCTTGCTTTGCGGACCATGGCCATGGGCAAGCTGGCTGATGAAATGCAAAGTGCTGTCAAACCTGAGCCAGACGAGTGGATCCACCCACAACCCAAGTGCATCCGACGAGTCAAACCGTACACGTATTGATGGGTCCAGCTTGTGCCATTAAGTATCATCGAGGAACTCTCAGTCGTACTACATGATCCGCCTCAACATTAGCTTGTATCCAAATGCTAGATGTATTCAACCTCTGACCGTGTATTGATGCAAGTGTTGTCAGTGGGAATTGTTAAGCACTGTCACTGCAATCTCCGACATTCGGGGACTCGACGGCCATCCATCAAGTTACCGCGAGCGCTTTCGACCTGATCAAATATTTACACAGCATGGTCTCTCTCCCCCATACCTGTTCGGCTTGATTCTTGAATGCGGCCCCAGGCAACGCTCTTTGGCTTCGTGGTCGCCGCTCTAGTCCACGCGCTCGCCACCCAGGTCCCCTTGACGTCAAGTCCAGATGATCGGCAGACTCGGCCAGTCGTCACTACTCTCCCTGACAATCATTTTGCCGAATGGGGCATCAACAACCTTCCGAACCCCAATGCTACCAACCATCTCGTGTTCGAAACCGTGCACTCGTTGTTGCAACAATGGCCTAATACACGCATGAGGAACGGTAGGCCATTCACGGTCTTATCTTCCTTGCCCTCAGACCCGTATATTCTCTAGGTCACAACATCGTCCCGGGGATTGTTCCGAAAGGAACACTTCTCTATCATGGGAGACTTGAAGGAGTGTTACCGACCGCGCCGGATTGGGTCGCGATGGATCCCGAATACTCGTATATTTTCTCGCATAATTCATTTAATCGCTCGCAGCCCAAGCATGGCTGGCATTTCACTCTCATGACCACTCGACCGTTGAAAATTCTATACTTTGATGGCACTAGCGTCATGATGCTCCCGTTTGGCGCGATGGATACCCAGGACCTCACGTTATGGGGACGGCCAACTGATGGTAAGGGTGGAATGGCCGAAGACTGGATGCGAATTCAAAAATATTGTGATTGGGGGAAGAATTTCAGTGTTGATGGTTTTGTGAGGTAAGTATCAACTTTTTCTGCCCTTCGGTTCGCATTGAACACGTCTGCTACTAGGATGGGACCAGCTTTGTAGGTAGCTCTTCAGCCCAATTAGGTCATGCTCACGCCCTTGTAGCGAAATCATGTTATGTGACTTCACGTCCGGTCTCAGGGTGCTCTCTTTTGACCGTCTAGCAAGTGACTTGTTGGCCGGAATTAGTTTTTGTATGTTTTTGACGGCCAACCTTTATTTGCAAAACACTTGGCTAACCTCCGGCAGCGTCGACAGAATTTTTCGAATTCATCAATTCGGGTACTTGGCACAACTACTTCCCTGGTGAAACACGTATCCAGTTGGACCTTCCTCGGATGATATCCTTTTACGACACTCAACTTGCACCCTCCTTAGTCCCGATTCGAGTCGGTCAAGAGAGGTGGGACCATCGTGCTATAAATATATCTAGTGAGGACCTGGCCGTCGTGAAGGCAAGGCTGGTGGACAATTTGGCCAGACCTGATAGGACGTCGAGCGGGATCGATTGGAAGACGCTCATCCAAGTCATCGTTGATCGATACTCCCAGCGGCTCGAATTGCTCCGCTATCTCTTGGGCTCCTCGACTGACCCAGACGAAATACTGGATCTCGCGAAGAAAGCACAAACACAACTACGAATCATGCTCACACCTTACATCTTTTTCTCTGCGACACCCACTGACCCATCTAACCACACCGACTTGGATTGGGCAGTTCCGATATACAAGCACTGTGCCACTATTCATACAATCTCAATGGAAACCGAATTCGAGTCAATGACCGATGCTGAGAAACTGATTCTTCAGGCTGTGCGAGGGACGAGCCAAGAGATTTGTCGGGTTGTGAGCAAAATGTGGGTTGCAGGGGTGTATGCAGGGATCGATCCGTCGCTGAACACCAAGGACTCCCCCGACATCTCCAAGATATCGCGGCTGAGAGAAACATGGGCAAACGAATTAAATAGGCTCATGGCCTGGCTGGACTGGAGTGTATGGGTGACATGCAATCCTAGCTGTGGTGTCGAGGTGTGTCTTCCGCACAAGCACTTCCCTTCTCGTATGTGTCATCTGCAACTCAAGAACTTGATTTACAGGAGAAATGTTACTTGCCTACGTTCCCCATCGGATTTCCTTATATGCCGACGCATGGTCTTTGGCCGATCAATCATGAGGAGCATGTCCCTGAGCAGGCGGTGGAGATTTTCCCCAGCAAAATAAACGCAATGATACCCGAGCCTGATGAGTGGATCCGCCCACAGCCTAAGTGTGTCAGGAGGACCCAACCCTATACATATTGATGGTTCCAAGGAAAGACGTCGGAAATGTCTATTTATGTACATATAGTACGTGGTATGCTTGTGTAACACGCCTTAACATGGTCTCCGATGGTAGTTGCAATGGCTTATCGATCACTGTTTCAACCTCACTGATCGATTTGTTCTCAGGCAGTGCTCCTGCCAAAGTGCCAAAGTATTCAAACGTTCATTCTTCGGCGATACTGCAAGGAACATTCCTTATCCTCATGGTAGCTATTTGTCTGCGCGTTCGGTGCGCAGGTCCGTCAGCGACTACTAGTCAACGCCCAAAGGACGAGCGTCTGGTCACCATTTTCAGTGACGGGAATCCCACCGAATGGGAATGGAGTCTGGACACCCTCCCGAGCCCCAATGATACTACACTGATCGTTCGACAGATGTCCGCTTGTCAAACCCCATATGGAGACCCGGTTGTCCTTTGCCGCCGTGATCAACCACAGGCCCCGTCCACATTTTACTTCCTCGGCCCCTCGTCCCCGTCCTCGTCGTCATCTAATCCTTCCGAAAAGTTGCGGCAGGTCGCTCGCCCAGCACATTTTGAAGCGAAAGTGAGCGCGCAACAGTTATCTTTGTGGTACACAAGTGTGCCAAGGGGCTTGCATCTCTTGGTCGAGTAGAACCGCAATCTGGAATACAGGGTATGGGTCGGTGATACCATGATAGTGCAAACACGGGGATTTTCCGGCCATCCCAGCCTCCCACTGCGCATACATGCCCATCATCGCGGATAGCAATGGCTCTATTTCCTGGATGCTTAGTTCCGAGTACGCAGGCCGCTTAGTCAGCTTCAATCTGCGTCGAAGCGTTCTGCAGAGTAGTATATAGTCTGAATACATAACAGTGACGCACCAGGTTACATCTCCCAACGATGTGGCCGGCGGAGCCCGTCAACGCAAAGCTGCCATCGCTTGCCACCGCGACGGCCATGACTGGACCTAACGGAGGTTAGCAAATGGCCCGAGTCAGGATTGTGAAAACGAACCTGGTTCGACATGCAAGCGACTCTCCCAGATGGCTTGCCCCTGAATTGTCTGAGGTCCGTTAGCGAAGAACGACCCCCCCATCCTCGTATGCACATAACAGCCATAGCTCTCGTTGAACCGTAGACGACGAGGAAGACGTCAATGGTGCATAGTAAAGGTACGTTGACATGAGGATGCCCAGCAAAGGTCTCAGACGACGCGTTGGGGCACCAATCCGATCTACCATCCGAAAAGCTGGCAGCGGGAGCGTCTTCTGAACTGTCGATGGCAGCATGGAGTCGTTTGCGATCAGGGAGCGTCCACACGTCTGCCTAAGAGTCGTCGTGTTCACGTGAGAACTGGGGATGTCCCTACTAGAGCTGATTCGACGACGTTCGGGACAGCGACAGGCGCCGTCACGGCCTTGTTGCGGGGAAAAGAGAGAAGCGACACAACAGTGAGGGAGGCTGCGTCGCCTTGGACGGACGGCGCTGGACGCAGCGATACGTGGAGGTTGTCCCTGCCATGCATGATGACGTGGTCTTATTCCTCGATGCCGAGCAGGCGGCGGCCCAGCTCACTCAGAGTGTTGCTGCTGATGACGCGGCCACTGTCAATGGCGTCGCCATCGCAGTTGGATCATCATCGATGTCATCCTCTATCGGGTGACGTGCTATGCACAGCCAGGCTAGTGGCCGGGACCATTCGACCCACTGGCGTCCATTACTGTAATGCCGCACTTGGCAAACCAATTCACCATGCGGTTATGATACCCAAGGTTTTGGCTCTGATTCGCCGGCCGGCCATCCATAAAGAAACCGCGAATGCCAACCTAATCAAATATTTGCACTGCCAGCGTGTGGTTTTCCCTCCATTACTGTTTGCTTGAATGCGCTCTCAGGCTGCGCTCTTCGGTCTCGTGGCGGCCGCTCTCGCAGCCCAGGTCCCCTTGGCGTCAAATCAGCACGACCAGCAGGCTCGGCCAGTCATCACCGCTCTGCCACCTGACGGGCATCTCGCCGAATGGAATCTCAACAGCCTTCCGAAATCCAACGCTACCGACCATCTCGTATTTGAAACCGTGCACTCGTTGCTGCAGCAGTGGCCTAATACACGCATGAGAAACGGTAGGCGATTCGTCACCTTCTCTCCCTTGCCCTCAGACCCGTATATCCTCTAGGTCACAATATCGTCCCCGGGATTGTCCCGAAAGGAACGCTTCTCTACCATGGGAGATATGAAGGAGTGTTACCGACCGCCCCAGATTGGGCGTCAATGGATCCTGAATTCTCGTATCTTTTTTCGCGAGATCCAATCAATCATTCGGCAAACGGTGGCTGGCATCTCACTCTCATGGCCACTCGACCATTGAAGATTCTATACTTTGATGGTACTAGCGTCACAAAGCACGCATTTGGCACGATGGATACGCAAGACCTCACCATATGGGGACGGCGAACTGGTGGCGTGAATGCACTGGTGGAAGATTGGATACGAATTCAAGACTATTGTGATTGGGGGAGGAGTTTGAGTATCGATGGTTTCGTAAGGTAACTATATCGACTCCCTCTGCCCTACCTTTGCATTGACCATGCCTGCTTCTAGGATGGGAATGAATTTGTACGTAGCTCTTCAGCTCAATTAGGTCATGCTCACGCCGTTGTAGCGAAATTATGCTATGCGACTTTTCGTCCGGTCTCAGGGTAATCTCTTTCGACCATCTGGCAAGTGACTTGGTAGCCGGAATGGGTTTTTGTGCGTCTTCATCGGCCGACTTTTGTTTGCAAAACACTTGGGTAACCCCTGGCAGCGTCGACAGAACTCTTTGAACTCATCAATGCGGGTACTTGGCACAACCACTTCCCTGGCGAAACTCGCATCCAGTTGGATCTTCCCCGGATGCTCTCCTTTTATGACACTCAGCTTGTACCTTCCTTGGTCCCCATTCGAGTCGGTCAAGAAAGGTGGGACCATCGTGCTATCAACATATCCTACGAGGACCTGGCCGCCGTGAAGGCAAGGCTGGTGGACAATTTGGCCAGACCTGACGGACCATCGAGCGGAATCGATTGGAAGACGCTCATCCAAGTCATCGTTGACCGGTACGCTCAGCGTCTCGAATTGCTCCGCTATCTCTTGGGCTCCTCGACTGACCCAGACGAAATACTGGATCTCACGAAGAAAGTACAAACACAACTACGAATCATGCTCACACCTTACATCTTTTTCTCTGCGACACCCACTGACCCATCCAACCAAACTGATTTGGATTGGGCAGTTCCGATATACAAGCACTGTGCCACTATTCATACAATCTCAATGGAAACCGAATTCGAGTCGATGACCGATGCTGAGAAACTGATTCTTCAGGCTGTGCGAGGGACGAGCCGAGAGATTTGTCGGGTTGTGACCAAAATGTGGGTTGCAGGGGTGTATGCAGGGATCGATCCGTCGCTGAACACCAAGGACCTCCACAACGTCGCTGAAATATCACAACTTCGGGAAACGTGGGCAAACGAACTGAACACGCTCATGGCC
>JBBPKG010000796.1:0-12525 GCA_038089115.1 Fistulinella cinereoalba | reverse complement strand
TTGTAGCCAAGAGTATGTACAATATATGTCTTCACCAAATCAAAACATGATTTGTCCATGTGCTTGCAGTGCGCTTCGCGCACTGCATTAGGGTTAGGCATTGCAACGGTTTTGTTGCTCACTGTAAGAAGAAAGGAGCTTGGGCAAGGGATAGCTTCGAGGGAACGAGAAGCTAGTCAATGAACTAGGAAAAAAGGGTAAAGGAAAAGAAAACGTAACAGATGGCATTGGATACAATGATAAGCAGGATTATGCATGTGGGAAACATACGATGATGTAGGCCAAAGACAAGGAGTGAGACTTCAGCCAAAAGGAAAATGAGTCTGATCATAAAAACAAATAGAGACAAACAGAGAAAATCATAACAGGCTACACTCCCAATCTATCTGGCTGCAGTGTAACACTTTCTTTAGCTTTGCATGCTCACCCCTGTGCATCAAGTAACTGAGCTTTCATGACCCACATGGCCTGCTTTCCTGCATCCCTTGTTTCCTGCAGCCTTGTGATCATGTCTAATTGAGTGTTGAATAATATCCCCAAGTGATTTAACTTCTCCAAGTCTGTCATCTTGTCCCACTCCTAAACTTTCACAGAGGAAGACATTCTTTATCTATTACAAGGATGGGGTTTGGATGTTTCTAGATCCACCTAGCATTCCAGTAGGGGTTGAAAATCAGATAAAATAGAGGATAGAAATTTGCAATGGGGGTGGGGTCATTTCCTTGTTGGAATTGACCAATTGAAGTGATCTATCTTTTGGGTGAACAACACCTGTTGTGTGGTCATAGATAGGGCATCTGGGGTAGCTCACCCACTGGTTGAGAATTTCAAGCCAGCTATCCCTGCACTTCTTTGCTGGGTTGGCTTTGTATATTCACTTGGTCCATTTCCTCCTAACTCGACCTATCTCTGCTCTTTGCCACTTTTCATTCCTTATTGGCTCTTCCTGAAGATCTGCCTCTCATCTTTTCTTACACAATTTGTAATTGCCTCCCTCAACAGTCTCTCTGACCTCTCTTCATATCCTTCCTCCAGGGTAGGGCTTTTCAATCTGTTGAAAGAGAAGAGGTGAGAACTAAAAACTTTGTTTGGACTGTGTTTAGAAATCTACAACTTCAATAAATTTATGTATCATCATGTACTATTACTTCTTGCTTGTTATCAATCAAAACACAGAAAATGTTTCTTCTAAATATCTAAGTACAAAAGATATAAAATAGTCTGCAGCAAAGCACAGGTTATGTGGACTAGTAGTACTCATCAGCAGTGGTACACCATCACTTGGTCACACCAACAGTTTCAGTGATCAGAGTCCCAAGTACAAATCAAAAAGAGAAGAAAAAAAACTTCTTCAGATTATGTACGACCAATCATTTCAAATACAACGAATGAATAGAATAAGAGACAAAACACCTCTTTTTTTTTTTGCCTTCTACGACTCAAACTTGCCCTTGCGCATTCGCGGGCCCCCACGCCGCCTCACCCGCCTCGCCGCCTCATACTCGTCCTCGCCCTCCAACGGCGCATCGAGCATTTCCTCCCGATCCCTTTTAAACGGCATCTGCACGCGCTCGCGCAACGACGGCGTCGAGGTTGGGGTTGGGTTGACGCGCGTCCCCTCGTCGAGCGTGAGTCGGTCGAGCAACGACGCGCCCGCCGCGCCGCCACCACGGTATGGCGCCGGCGGCGGCGCATTGTTCTCGGGGTAGCGCCGCGGTGGCGAGCCTGGGGTGTCTCCCCCCCGGCCCGCGACCCACAACGCCTCCGTGCGCTCCGGATCGCGCTCCTCGCGGCGCTCGCGTCTTGGCGGTCGGACCGCGGGCCGGGGCCGATGAACCGTGTTTGCAGGGCGCGCCGGCAACGTGGTATTGCCTTGCAGTAGGAGCGCGCGCTCAGGGTGCATCGGGGGCGGGGCGCGTTCGTCGTTGTGCATAGCCGGGACAGGCACCGGCGCGTCCACCGCCTCGCGGAAACTCGTTCGTGCCGGTGGCTCGCGGAGCGCAGGCGCCGGCGGCGGGTCAGACGGGTATGTCTCCATCGCGCGTTTTCGGGCGGGGGACGGGAGCCTGAAGCGGGCGGACAGGTCGGCGTGCTCGTTCGGGTGATCAACGTGCGCAGGGCTGTGCTGGTTGGGATGGTGGTACGATTTGGGGTCGCCCGCGCGGTGTTGGTGTCCGCGGGGCGGGCTGGCAGGCCGCGGCGGTAAGTTGGCAGCGTGGGCGGACAGCGGCGCCGACTCCTTGTGGGACGTCATCGATGACTCCCTGGAAGGGGGCGGTGGCGTCGCGCGCGACGCATCTTCCGGAGCAGGGTCGGAATGCTGGCTATCCGACGAGACATTGCGATGGGGCACGTCCGAGCCCGTATTTTCCCTCACAAGAGGTGGGCCAAAACGAGACTGGAAAGAAAGTCGGACAAGTTCGCACTGAGACGAGAAGGGACCTACAGTCACTCGCGCATGACGGGTTTGCGGAGGCCCCGGTTCAGCAGGAGGCATTGCACGCGAATTGATGGGCTATGAGCATGTCAGCTACGCCGTCGTCCGTACTAGACGACGCTTACAGGAGAGCGACGGACGTCTTCGCGTTTGGCGGGATCCGTCGGTGCACTTCGACCAGCCGTCATCCCGTCAAAGTGCGGCTGAGAGCAGAGTCAGACTAGCATCACGCATATATGCATGCACTCACAGGTCGTTCGAGGTCCTTGTTGATGCGATCGCGCCTGGGAGCTACAGGTTCACCGTTGCTTCCAGTCGAGACAGGGGGGGGGCGACGCGTCACAAGAGGCACGGGGTCGCCAGGGAACTTGCTCCTGGCGCCAATGGGTATATTGTTTGTGCCAGACAGCTTGATGTTGGATCCAGCAGGGAGAGGTCTGGTCTCTACAGCACGAACTGGCTCCTTCTGCGGGCAGAGATGGCGGTTTAGTCATGTTATCCGTGGGGAAGTGCGTATGGACTTGCTTGAGACATGGACTGGTCAGTAGAATGGCGCTCCAGCGCCAGTCGATCTTTGGAGGGGCCGAAACGGGAAGGTTCGTCGGGCGCGGAGCGATACCTAGAGTCCATGCCGTCGCGCGTGCCTATGGTGCATGGTGAGCGGCGGGACGAGGGAATGTGCGTTGGAGGCACCTCTGGGTGGACCGTCATTGTCCGGATGCAACATGGCCCTTGGATAACGGGGCAGGTCATCTTGGAGAGCAGGGCGCCTGGGAGGAACGGGCTTTGGATCCGACCTAGGCGGAGGGACATGATCAACATCATCATGGGCACGAGCCCTCGAGGACTCATGGAAAATATGTGGATCTAGCTGGGATGGACCGTTTGGATTGGCCCAGCGAGAACGGCCGCGATCAGCAAGGGGACGGCTGGGCTGAGCTGGTGGAGAAGGGCTGCGGCGTGCCGAGTCACGTGGCATGTCGTCAGGCACCATGCGGCTGGTGAGACGATTTTGAGGGGGAGGGCTAGAGGGCCTAGAAGAATAGGTATCATCACGGCGAGCAGGGGGTGCGCGAGGCGGTGGACGGAACACCTCGTCCTGAGCAACGATGGGTGTGCGTCGTCTTAGTGCGGAGCCTGATATGGGAGGGCCCAGTGAGATGAGCGGCAGAGACGCGAGTCGGCGTTGACATGAGGAAGAGGCTGTATAGATGGCTCAAAGACGTACGTTGTGCATCCGGAGGTGGATGAGCAGGGCTGTCGTCGTCCTTGCGTGGGTGGGGCATTGAACGGGCGCTTGCGGGGTCGTCTGGATAGCGGGCGGTGTAGGGAGCAGCGTCATCCGTGCGGGCTCTGCGCATGTCCGGGTCGCGGGCGTCTGATGGCCTGTGGCGGTGCTGGATGGGCTCAGCAGGTTGGGAGAATCGGCTCCTTCTTGCGGGGGGTGGCACTTCCGGAGAGGGCTTGAGGGGAGCCGCGTCGGGGGATTCGTGGGGGTAGGGAGACCGCGGCCCTAGAGAAGAAAGGGGAGGGGAGAGAAGGGGGTGGAAAAAGAGAGCGATGGATGATGAGCGTCCGTGTGTCGATGGGAGGAAGAAGGAAGGGCGGGGCTCGACCCCCGAGGCTTCGGGAGGGGTCCAGGGCAGGGGGAGCACACACGCCGGGTACAAGAGGGGGAGGACAACGTACTAGTAGTCGGAGGTCTGTCCGAGGCCCGCGGGGGGCGGTGCTCTGTGTCAGAGGGGGGTGGGTCGTGCCTGTGGTCCCGCTGGCGGTCGTGGGGGACGGTGGCGCGGGCGACCCAGACGCGGTCTTGGGGGTCTTGGTGGGGGGGGTCTGGCGAGGGGGTGTCCCTGTCCCTCGCGCGGGGTGCGGGGACATACGAGTCGACGTGCGGTGCGGGCGGGGCGGGCTCGGGGCGATAGTAGCGATCGGCGTATTTTTCGGCGGGCTTGTCGCGGGGGGTGGCAGCGGCGGGGCGGGTCCAGGTGGACTCGTGGGTGTGCACGTTGTAGTAGTAGACGCCGCGGCCGCTCCTGGGGTACTTGAGCTCCCAGCCGGGGGGGAGGGCGTCCGCGCCGTTGCGGGTGGTGGCCATGGCGGTGGCCTCGATGATGGAGGGGTGGGCGGGGTGGAGGAAGGGCGCGGCGAAGGAGGCGGGCTTGGGGGGCAGCGCGTGCACGAGGGGGCGGCCGGGCGGGTCGCTGGGCTCGGGCGACGGCGGGCGCGGGCGGGTCTTCAACGGGGGCGGCACACGGCGCTGCAGGGCCAGGAACTCGTCCTCCTCGTCGCCGCCGAGCGACACGGCGTCCTCGGCATCGTCCACGGCGGGCACGCGCCGCTCGGCACCGTGCACTGCGCCGCCGTCCTCGTCGTCGTGGCCCCAGTCGAGCACTTCGGACTCGTCTGCCATCGTCGTCGTGGTCTGGGTCCTGCCCACGCTGTGCGACACAAAACCGCGCCGACTCAAAGTTCACACTCCGACTCACGGCCGGGCGTGCCGAGCCCGGTGCGGCCCTTGATGGCGATCCTCCCGCTCACGACGGCGCGCGCCCCGCATGCGTCCCTCTCCAGCCGCGTGCCGCTCATCTTCCGCCGGCTGCATCGCTTCCAGCAGATGGTGCGTCGCCCCAACTCCGCCCGGCATCCGGCACTCAGTCTGTAGGACTTCGAGCTCGCCCTCTGGCAGCTCTCGTATCTCTGTCTCGCGCCAAAGAGAGTGTGGGCCGCCCTTGCTGTGTCTCCTGGCCCGCCGCTGACCCCGCCCAGGTACCGCAATGTCTACTACCACAAGCGTGAGTCCCGATCCCGCCCGCTGACCCCGCGCCGACGCGTGCCCAGAGACCAAGAACACCTGGGCGAGAGACGACCCCGCCATCCTCGTCCTCCTCTTTGCCGCCCTCTTCGGTATGGCCCCCCCTCGCGCCCCGCCCCCGCTTACCCTTGCCAGTCGCCGCCATCGCCTGGTCCGTCGTGTACGCCTACTCGCCCATCGACGCCGTGAAACTCGCCTTCATCATGATCCTCCGCGACTTTCTCCTCGTCGGCCTCCTCGCCGCAACCCTGCTCCGGTGCGTCTCCCCAGGCCATCCCGTGCCCGCTCATCCCTCCCCAGCCTCTTTGCCAACAAGGCCCTCCTCGCCCCCGCCGCCCATGCGTCCCCCGCCGACGCGTCCGTCGAGTGGGCATACGCCTTTGACGTCCACACCAACGCCTTTTTCCCCTTGTATCTCACTCTCTACGTCGCCCAGCTCATCCTCCTCCCCGTCGTCACAAAGGACAAGTGGGTCTGCATCCTCGTCGGCAACACCCTCTACCTCGCCGGGTAACCCTCTCCCCTCCCCATTCCCACCGCCCTCACCCCCACCCACAGATTCGCCCAATACATTTACGGCATCTACCTCGGCCTCAGCGGTAAGCCATTCCCGTCCCGTCCACAGCCTATCCACCCATTCCTGCAGCCTTGCCCTTTTTGATACGGGCCGAGATCCTGCTCGCACCCTTGTTGCCCCTCTTTGCCAGCTATGTCGTCTCTCTCCTCGGCTTCAATATCCCAAACCATGTCCTGAGTGCCTACTTTGGCTCATGAGCTGTAGTCTCGCTCTAGTGTATCGCTTAATGTAGCCATGTAAAGCACGATTGTCTGCCGACGCTACCATCATTAGAACCCCGCCACCGCCCGCCGCCCATTTACGACATCCATCTTCGTTTCTCCTCTTCACCACGCCAGCCAGCGACTATGCCAGTGACACAAGCCCACGTCGAAAAGGCCATCCAGCAGATTGAACACCGCCGCCGTCCCTCCAACATCGACTTTACCCAGCACGTCCTCGAAGATGGCAATGTTATAAGCACCCAAGAGCGGGTCGTCAAAGACGTACGCCTCCTCCGTGCTCACACCCCCTCCTTCACACCCCGCACCAGGTACAAGCTCCCGCCATGAACATCCCCACCGACGCCCAGTTTTTCTCAAAACACGACCCCTCCAAGCCCGACGTCGCCTTCCTCAAAAACCACTTTTATAGAGAAGGTCGGATAAGCGAGGATCACGCCATATGGATCATCGACAAGGCCACCGCACTCCTCCGCGTCGAGCCCAACGTCCTCCAGGTCGATGCCCCGATCACAGGTCCGTCTCCCCCTTCTCCGACGGCATCATCCCGCTGATGGTGCTCCCAGTCTGTGGTGATATCCATGGACAGTATGTGCGTCCACCCGCTCTATCTGTTCCCCGCGCTACATTGACCGATGCACGCCGTCGCGCTAGTATGACCTCATGAAACTCTTTGAAGTCGGCGGAAGCCCTGCCGACACACGGTATCTCTTCCTCGGTGACTATGTCGATAGAGGCTATTTTAGCATCGAGGTCCGTCCCCGCCCCTCCGTCACGCTCCCACTAACCAGCTTCCTACAGTGTGTGCTATACCTGTGGGCGTTAAAAATATGGTATCCAGATACCCTTTTCCTACTTCGCGGGAACCACGAGTGCCGGCATTTAACTGATTATTTCACGTTCAAACTCGAGTGTGAGTCCTGTTCCGCCGGGCTGTCTTGTACACTCATCCCCCTGCAAGGTAAGCACAAGTATTCAGACCGCATTTACGATGCCTGCATGGAGTCGTTTTGCGCACTACCCCTCGCCGCTATCATGAACAAGCAATTCCTGTGCATACACGGTGGCCTATCACCCGAACTGAACACCATGGACGATATCCGCGCAGTACGTGTCTCCTCGTCGCCCAAGGTGTCCATCTCAGCAACCACCCCAGATCGACCGTTTCCGGGAACCACCCACACACGGCCTGATGTGCGATATCCTCTGGTCGGATCCCGTCGAAGACTTTGGGCAAGAAAAATTGAGCGAGACTTTCGTGCATAACCACGTCCGTGGGTGCTCCTACTTTTTTACGTACGCATTCTTTTCGGAAGTTGGTCCATGCACTTATCTCGTTGACAGCTATCAGGCTGCCTGTCAGTTCTTGGAACGTAACAACCTCCTCTCGATCATCCGTGCCCACGAAGCCCAAGATGCGGGGTGCGTCCGTCCGCACGACGCCCCGTTCTGCTCCTGATCCTCTCTGGAACCAGGTATCGAATGTATCGCAAAACCAAGACGACCGGCTTCCCTTCCGTCATGACCATCTTCTCCGCCCCCAATTACCTCGACGTGTACAACAACAAGGCCGCCGTGCTCAAATACGAGAGCAACGTGATGAACATTCGACAATTTAATTGCACCCCTCACCCATACTGGCTACCCAACTTTATGGACGTGTTCACGTGGAGTCTCCCCTTTGTTGGCGAGAAAAGTGAGTCGACGGTGTCTGTTGGGAACGACCGCTGATCACGCGACAGTAACGGACATGCTCGTTGCGGTCCTCAACACCTGCAGCAAAGAAGAACTCGAAGAGTCGGACGAAGAGATCCCGCTACCACCGCAAGCGGACGACTCCGTCGAGCGCCGCAAGGTCATCAAGAACAAGATCCTCGCCGTCGGCCGTATGGCGCGCGTCTTTGCCCTCCTCCGGTCCGTCACGTGACTCTTTTCGCCGTCCGTCATTGACTCCCGTTCCTTCACAGCGAAGAATCTGAAAAGGTCGGCGAGCTCAAGAGTATCACCGGGTCTGCCAAGCTGCCCTATGGCTCGCTCGCGCTCGGCACCGAAGGCATCAAGGACGCCATCTCCGGTTTCGAAGACGCGTACGTCCCCCTTGTCCACGTTGTCCCCTCCTCCTTTCTACACTAACCCCGGTTACCAGCCGGAAATCCGACATTGAGAACGAGCGGCTTCCACCGGATCTATTCGACGCCGAAGAAGCCAAGGCGTTCCTGGCGCAACACGCGCACTCGCAATCGCTCCCCGAAACCTCGGGCATCGAGCTCATCTCGTCCGGCTCGATCGAAGCGACGATCGAAGCGGCGCTCTCCTCGGCCTCGCTCGCGTCTTCGCAGAGCACGTCGAGCGCCGCGGGTACGTCGAGCCCGACCTCGCCAACGGGCTCGCCGAGCAAGGTGCCCTTTCGGGGCCGGCACGGACGTCAGGCGAGTCTTGGGACGACGCGCACGAGTCCGTCGACGAGGAGGAGGAGCTTGGAGAGTACGATTTCGATGATCCAGGAGGCGTTGGATGGGCGGGATTTGGAGGCGGTGGAGAGGACGTAATGGGGTTTTTTCTTTTCTTTTCGATTTGGATGGACCTTTTTTACACTTGTTTCTTTGACGAGGCTTGTCGATGAAATACCAAGTGGTGTCGCTATCTATGATCTCGCGTGTAGTTGGACCAGTGTGTCGTGCACCGCGACGGACATCGATCCTGTTGATGATACAATGGGTAGGTACAGTTCAAAGTAGTACGTCGAGCGTCCGACGGTTTACATGACGCATAGCCATACTGATCCAGACAATATTTGTGCAACAGAGGTGGTATGATTTATCGTCGGCCGGATAAGTTGCCCCGAACCCAGCGTCAGGTAAATGGTATCATCCAATGCCCTACCCAGAGGGAGATCGAGATGTGGACCATGTGTGGTGGGGCCTGCGGAAAAGTGGTCCCGCAAAGTAGTAAGGGTGCTGTTATCGGTCGTTCCGTCGCTGCTGGATAGACCGCCGGGTTACCTTGTTTTCGCTTGAAGAGAGCCGGGCGGGTAAATGGCAGGGTTCTGCGTTCAGATCAGGGGTGGGAACGAATGGGTAGGGCGTTGAATACACTGAGACTTTGGGATGGGACGGCGACTTTGCCGCCACCGTAGACGAAGCCACTCCACTGTTACCAGTAGGAGACGTTAAATGCTTTTTTGCTCGGATGCTGACAAGGAACGTTCAATGGGCAAAGAGTCAGTACTTCGGCCGCCGCGGCGTGGACTGACGCCGACGATAAGTGAACACGTGTCGACGAGGCAGTGAACTTGGGAACAACACGCCGCATGCAGGCGATTGTGTACTCTTCCTTCCAGTGATCCACCACGATGTCAGGAGTACTTCGCAGGTTGTTCAGGTTGATTAGGCGAAGCGATGGTGGTGGGTGTCTGTGACATCTAAGCGTACTTACTGACGGTATACTAGAAGCAAGTGGTAACACGTCCCGTGAACTTCAAGGTTAGTATTCATATGTAGTACCCGTGGGGATGGCTGAGAGCGATGCTCACCTTGGCCCAGAGTTAAGCCCAAGGATCATTTATCGGAAGAATCCTACAAATGCTAAAAACTGGACTGAATCAGCTGCTTTCTTTGCTGATGGAAAATGTTTCGTGACTGGCGGCCAGGATGGCAAGATTCAATGCTGGAATGTAGAAAGTGGGGAGGAAGAGGGAAATCCAATGAATGCAGGAGACATTGTCAACAACATTGCCGTGTCTCGCGACGGGCAGTGGATCGTGGTGGCGTCAAGGTCGCTGACAGTCTGGAGTGCGGAAAGCCACGAAAAAGTCCTCGAAATCGGCAGGCATAAAGTCTGGGTTCGTGCGGTGGACATTTCGGCAGACGGGAAAAAAATTGTGAGTGGCTCGCAAGACGGCACTGCGCGGGTGTGGTTGCGTGCCACTGGCGAACAACTCTATCGCTGGACACATGGCGACATGGTGGTGGCGGCTAAATTCTCGCCGGACGGGCAACTTGTCGCCACAGCCACCGCCAAACACAGTTCGATCCGAGTCTACGACAGTCTAAACGGAAGCCTGCTCGCCGATGTCCCCATACCTGTGAACTCGGGTATCAACCAGTCCCTCGCCTGGTACAGCAACAGCAGGCAACTATTTGTCTTGGGTGATGATGGAATTATCCACCTTCTTGACATGTCCGCCAGAAAGACACTCTTGACATGGCATATCAACACAGGCGGCCAGGAATACTATGCCACGTGTATTGCCTCATCGAATGACAACAGATTCGTTGCAGCCTCCAGGGGCCCTCTAGTATCATTTTGGGATACCACAACACATGAGCAGCTCGGGCCTGTCATCAAGCATACTATCAAAGTCAATGATCTGGCTATCTCAGTCAAGAACAACCTAATTATCGGTAGCCAGCATGGAATCTCGCTTTACGACCTGCGTAGTGTCATCCCCTCTCAATACCTTAACATTGTAAGTGGACTTTGAAGTTATCAGATATATTCCTCTCGTTGACGACTTGTCTTGTTTCAGAATTCTTCCAATCATGATGGTACCACGCAGCCTAAGCTCCAGGTATGTCGCCGAGCAACGCTTTTACGGTTACGGATACCTTGATCATGTCTGTATTTTACTATTCACAGCTTATTGACGCTAGCCCCGCCGTGCTGGAACCATGGCGACAGGACAAGCTATTGAAAGCAATAGAGATTCTCTCCTACGAAATAAAACGGTCGAAAAAACGTGAACTGCTGCAAGCACACCGCGCCCTTCTTCGGGCGCGCGTCCGTCAGTGGGGACTAGCGATACGAGATGCTGAGAAGGTCTGGTCCCTCTTTTCATCTGTTCATGACCACTCATCACGCACACAGTCCATTGCTGTCAAGCCGACCATTCTCGCTTACGTCGCCCTTAGTATGGCGCTGTTCGGTCGACGACAGCCTGCTCGTGCCGCGAAGAAGTTCAACCGACTCTTCGCATGTTGTGAGGTGTACGACTTTGGATTCATCTCTCTCATCAAGGTTCATACCCATCCATATCTTTGTGATCCTGGGTATTAATTCCCGACGACAGGCCATTGTCTTGTTCACTGCCAGGAACCACCGCGGAGGTCTGATGCATATGGCCGGTCTCGTATACGTCTGTCCAGCGTCGGATAGGGCACTATATGAAGCCGTTCAGGTGACGACATCATGAAATATATTTAGGAGGACACTTCTGATGTGTTCATATAGGCACACATGTTTGTGATTGCTGGAAATGCATACATGAGAGCAGAGAAGTACGACATGGTTATCAATATGCTCGAGCACTGGCGAAACAAGAGGATACCGGACTTTTCGAGTCACCCCCAGTTTGAGTGCATTTCGCTTGTGGGTCATGCTCTCCTGTTTCGCGACCTATCTGATCTCTCCATCCAGATGTTCGGTTGGGTACATGATCCGGACAATGTCAAGTTCACACTGTATCAACACCAGTGTGAGGCATTGTACGCACTTCAGCGCAACGAAGAAGCGGCCGAGGCGCTCCAGATAGCGACGGAAGATATGCGGGAACTATCGGAGACCAAGAAAGAAGTCAAGGAATGGCTGCAGGGTGTGTGCCCCAACTTTATCAATGATGTGTGGATTGAGTGATCACGCACGTGTAGATTTCGCGCGACGATGCAGCCCCGCGGGTGAAACGACGGATGTCTCCCCTACATGGTCCGAGTAGCCCTCCAGTATGGATTGCCCCCATGCTCGATTGTCGCCCTTGCCCGTGTCATTATCCATCCGCATATGCTATGGTTCATTAGTTTTGCTTGGCCCGTTGACATCGCCCATTTGAGTCCTTTCCTGATGATATTTGTAATTTGCCAGCTCGTGTATCCAAGCTATATCAATCATCTCAAGGTTGGCTACGTCAATAGATTGACGCGAATCCCCAACGCCGAGTCCCGATCACCCGCGGCGATGGCCATACGCGGGGTTAGCCCGCCGTGTGAGGGTACTAGTGAAAGACGACGCACCCTGGACGAGAACGAGAATGACAGGCTTGGAGAGCGTCTCGCAGTTGAGCGCGTTAAACAGCGGGTTGATCCGCCGCTCGAGGTCATCGACCATGCGATTTTGTAGCGGCTGCGTCGTATCCCGATATCAGATATCCATAGCCACGCCGCGCACGAGAGGACGCGCCGGTACCGTTTCCTTCAGATGCACCAGCTGCTCCGACAGCCTGAGCGCGTTGTAGATCGGCAGCGCCGACTCGGGGATATGCGTCCGTTCGCCATGCGCCGACACCTCCACCGGGGCGACACTCTGCACATGGCATATTCACGACGGTCGGGACTATGCCTGGTGCATTTCCTTGACTCATCAGTAACTTTACAAGCGTCTAATGTTGACTAATTTTCGGCTAATGTTAGCTAATGCAGCTCATCCGGCTTATGGTGACAGCCTTAGCGCATTCTAGGCTAATTTTGGAATACACATGTTCTAT
>JBBPKG010000795.1:0-12527 GCA_038089115.1 Fistulinella cinereoalba | reverse complement strand
CTAGCTGCATGTACCATAGCTCCCCAGCTAGATCTACGCTTAACAAGCCTATTTCTTGCCTAAGGGATCCCTCCAGCGTGAGACGGAGATTCTCTTTAACTCAGACTCACAAACTTATTGTGTCCTCGAGCTACACCTGAGTGCTCGCTACCCTTGTGCAAGGAAACTATAGCGTTCCACAGTACAAGTATCTTAATCACTTCTGTCGGTCAGAAGTAGGTCACACCTGTTGGTCAGATGTCGGTCACACCTGTTGGTCAGACGTTGGTCACACTTGTCGGTCAGACGTCGGTCACACCTGTCAGTCAGGCATCGGTCAGGATTGAGTAACACTCATCCTTCCAATACTTGTAACAAAAGATCTAGCTGAACCCTTCAACCTTGCTACCACGCACCATCACGCACCATTTCCTATTGACTCCCCCTGTCCTCCAATGAGAACCGATCATACAGAGATCCTAGGATGGACTCTGCCTCATCTGAGGAAGAAGGAAGTAGTTCCGACGAAAACAAACTACAACAAGAACAAGAATTGCCCACCATTGCCACACCAACAATCTCCCCAGATCAGATCATCCAGTGATTAGACGAAGGCGTCATCTCAACTGGATTAGCAAAGAGACTCCTTGAAGAACAAGGAAGACATCTCCCAGATTGATATCTCCTAGATCCTGCCACCCCCCAAGCCTCATCAGCATGACTCCCAGCCAGACCATCCCCTTCCACCTTCCCTGCTCGCCCTTGCAGAGAATCCATCAATCAAGGAAGATTCCACATCCCCTCTCCCCTCCCTCCCCTTGACCCCGATATCGAAATGACCGACTCACAAACTCGTACCAGCGAGCTCAAATCAGGCCTCCCTGACGACTTCAGTGGAAAGCCAGAACATGCCAAATGGTGGACAGCGGCCATGACGGCCTACTATGAAATGAATCCTGGCATATACACAGAAGATGCCAAAATCGCTACTACTCTAAACAAAATGAGCAAGGGGCTAGGATTATCATTCGCAGAATCATACTATGAACGAATGATGGCAAAAATGATTCCAGTGGATCAACAAAGTTGGACTTCCTTCGTCAAGGAAGTACGAGATACCTTCTTCTCTAAGGATGGAGAGAAGGAAGCCCAATGAGAACTAAGGAAACTAGCAATGCCTTCCAGCCGACATCCCACCCTCGAACAACTGGAACACTTTATCTCCCAATATCGACTCCTTGTAGCAAGAGCCAAGGACGTCTCTGAAGGAACCAGATGTGAAATCATCACAGCAGGACTCCATCCAGATTTGATGGAACGAATCACCTTCTCCAGGAAGGAACCTGAAACCCCAGACACATGGATCAATCGTGCCAGGGAAACCTTTAGAGCAATCCAAAGAGCTAAAGACATCAGGGAAAGGAAATACATCGCTCCAGGAAGAACCAGAGACCCCAATGCAATGGATGTTGACATGATCCGACTATCCCCCACTGAACGAGCATGCCATATGCGTGAAAACAGATGCTTCATCTGTCACAAGATCGGATGCAACACTAGAAACCATCCCAACCATCCTCGCCCAAACCAAAACAAACCCCTCCCTTGAACTCCTTGAAGGGAACAAACTCGTACCACTGAAACAACGGAGAAAGATGAAGTAGACGAGTATGTAAGAGAGTTAAAAGGAAAGAAAGCAGTAAAGAAGGATGAAGTCCTCAGAGTACTCAAAGAATGCTTTGCTGACGAAGAGGAAACCATTGCCCGCCTCTCCATCAAGGATTTTTAGAAGGGGAACCTGCTACAGCATCAGGAACCCTGGAATTTCTCTCTGTACTAGTATCTTCCGAACAAAGATCTATAACAATCCCTGTTCTGATCAACATCCCAGAGAGAGAAACCACTGAAACCGTAGAAGCCCTTGTTGACTGTGGAGCCACTGGAAATTTCATTAGCAAGAAGATTGCCAGGTGATTCTCCTTCCCCCTCATCCCTCTCAGAAAACCTCGCCAAGCCATCAACGCCAATGGAACCACAAACGCCAAAGGGGTCATCAAATACCAAACCACCCTAGATGTCACCACTGACCAAGTACCTACCCGACATCAATTCCTAGTGTTAGGAAGTGAAAAACATGACATCATCCTAGGAATGAACTGGCTCAAGAAAGTCAACCCAATGATCAACTGGACTACCAATACTCTCTCCATACCAAAACAAACGGACCCCCTCAAACAGAGATATCTACTGAGATACCTAGAAACCGACAATAATAACATGATCGAGGAAATCAGAAAGACCACCCTTAGCACTATCATCGCTCAAGAAACCGGGAAGATCGGGGAAAGTCTCCCACCCAAATTCGCCAACTTCGCCTCTGTATTTTCTGAAGAAGCAGCAAACTCCCTACCCCCCACCAGAACTCACAATCATCAGATCAAGCTCCAAGAGACCTTCTCCCCCAGAAGAGCCAAAGCCTACCCTCTGAATCCAAACGAAACCAAAGTATGCAAAGAGTTCATCAACGAACACCTCCGCAATGGAAAAATACAACCAAGCAAGTCCCCTCAGGCATCCCCCTTCTTCTTCGTTCAGAAAAAGGAAGGAAAACTCCGACCCTGCCAGGACTATCGATACCTGAACTCACACACCGTCAAAAATGCCTATCCCCTCCCACTCATCGGAGAACTAATCGATCAGCTCAAAGGATCATCAATATTCACCAAAATAGATGTCCGATGGGGATATAACAATGTGCAGATCCATCCTGATGATCGATGGAAGGCAGTCTTCATCACCCCATTCGGACTCTTCGAACCAACAGTAATGTTCTTTGGCCTGTGCAACTCCCCGTCCATGTTTCAAGCTTTCATGAACGACGTCTTCACCAATTACATCACAGAAGGATGGCTCATCATCTATATGGACGACCTATCAATCCACTCCAACAACCAGAAAGATCATGACAAGCGAACCCGGAAAGTTCTACAACGCATGATAGAACAATGGCTCTACCTCAAACTTTCCAAATGTTTCTTTGACCAGAAGTGAGTCGAATACCTTGGCATGGTTATCGAGAAAGGATCTGTCCACATGGACCCAGGAAAACTGGATGCTATCAAGGAATGGAGGTCACCCACCGGAGTAAAGCAAGTCCGTTCCTTCTTAGGGTTTTGTAACTTCTACCGAAAGTTCATCCCAAACTTCTCCCATATTGCTTGACCACTCATCGATCTAACCAAGAAAACCCGTGTGTTCCTTTGGGGTACAGAGCAAGAAACAGCCTTTCAACACTTACAAAAGCTCTTTCTTGCCCAACCAATCCTATCAATGCCTGATACCACCCGTCCCTTCTTTGTCATGACCGATGCATCCCTTACCGCAACCGGAGGTGTCCTCATGCAGAAAGATGCAAATGGTGATCTCCACCCTTGTGCATATCGCTCCTCCACCCTTTCCCCCGCAGAACGAAACTACAACATCTATGACAAAGAACTCCTAGGAGTTATTCATGCACTCGAAGAATGGAGACACTATCTCCAGAGAACCGAACATTCAGTCACAATCCTCACCGATCATAAAAACCTACTGTATTTCAAAGAACCCCGCAAACTGTCCCGCCAACACGCACGCTGGCAACTGTTCCTTCAAGATTTCGACTTATCCTTCCATCACCTCCCTGGGACTTCTATGGGGCCAGCCGATGCCCTCTCCTGCAAAGATGAGGTGGACACTTCGCACGACAATGCTGATACCACCCTCCTCCCTGATGATCTCTTTATCAATGCGATCAACACCACCTTGGCCCAGAAAATTGCCCTCTCCTCCCCTTCTGACCCCCTGGTCATCAAAGCACTAGATGCCATAGCCTCGGAAGACTCTTTGTTCCCCCGAGCATGCCCCGAGGACTGGCAATTCATTGACAACTGCCTATACTTCCAAGGATGGTTATATATCCCTCCCGACCAACGACATCACTTGGTCTCCTCTATCCACTCCTCCCCTGCTGGCAGCCATGGTGGTCACCTCCGCCTTCTCAATCTCCTATCTCGCAATTACTGGTGGTCCGGGCTCTCCATCTTTGTCTGACGCTTCATCCGTGGATGTGCCACATGTCAAGCCAACAAAGTCAACACTCACCCAACGGCCCCCGCCCTCACCCCTATTCCCTCCTCCGCCACCCACCCCTTCTCGCTCATATCGGTCGATCTTATCACCAGCCTTCCCCTGTCTGATGGTTTCAACTCTATCTTGGTCGTGGTCGACCATGGGCTTACTAAGGGGGTGATCTTTGCTCCTTGCACCAAAGACATTGATGCGGCAGGAGTTGCCCAACTCTTTTTCGACAAAGTCTTCCTCCGATTCGGATTACACGACAAATGTATCTCCAATCAAGGCCCACAGTTTGGCTTGGCATTTGCCCTGGAACTCTCCCGACTCCTACAGTATGACGTAGCCCTCTCCACTGCCTACCACCCCCAAACTGACAGTGCAACTGAACGAGTTAACCAGGAACTCGAAACCTACCTCCACATCTTCTGCGAAGGAAGACCTGATAAATGGCACACATTCCTTCCCCTCGCAGAATTCCATCACAATTCCTCCCAACATTCCTCCACCAAACACTCTCCATTCTTCCTGATGATGGGATACGAACCCCGGGCCTACCCCCGAATCGGACAAACGTTCCTCCCCGCTCTGGCCGATAGATTACAAACCCTGGAAAGAGTCAGGGACGAGGCCCTAGCAGCCCGAAATCTCACTGCTCAAAGAATGAAGGATCAGATCAAATTGACCTTCAAACCGTGGAAGATCGGAGACCAGGTATGGCTTGAAGGAAAGAACCTTCACACACCCTACCCATCTAAGAAACTCGCCCCTAAAAGAGAAGGCCTGTTTAGGATCTCGAAAGTCTTATCACCCATAACCTATGAACTCCACCTTCCCCCCACCTGGAAAATGCACAACGTCTTCCACGCCTCCCTCTTATCTCCTTATATCGAAACTTCGGAACATGGCCCAAATTACAAACGACCACCACCTGACCTTATCTCTGGGGAAGAACAATACGAAATAGAACAGATAGTGGCACATCGGGGATCAAAAAACCTGTCCTATCTGATCTGATGGAAGGGATATCCCTCTTTCGAAAATACATGGGAACCTGAACGAAATCTAATTGGAGAAAAAGCCCTCATACGGGCTTATAAGAAAAGGCATCGACTCTGATCCCACAACCCACCCTCAGATAAAAAGATGTCGACCTCCAGCTCTACCCCCTCTTCACCTATCATTGTCAACAACGAAGCATACCCTGAGATAGAAGAACGATGCTCCCCCACTCCAATCCCCCTCCCATTCCTCACCTTTCAAATCTTCCCCATCAGAACTATCCTCTCCCTCTTCGCCACCATCCTCGAATCCGCATCCACCAGCAATGCCCTAGAAGACATCCCCGCCTTCGCCACCTCCATCACTTTATACCGCCTCACCGACTCCTACTTACGATATGTCGCACTACGGAACTATGTCGTCGATCTGGACAACCATCGCCTCTACTCCCCCCAACTCTTCGAACATGTCCTTGCCATGCGAGACAGCTTCCTATTCTCCCTGTGGGATCTTGGATTTCTCGACGTCATCCGACAAATCCCTCCCGTCTATCTCTACCCAATCGTCAGAAATTTTGTCCAATCCCTCACCCAACCTGGAAGAGATGAATGGGCCCATCTCCACTCCACCCACCCCAAGATCGCAGATTTTGTGAGACCTGGAAGAGGCTCTGGAACAAGATATAACCCATATGCTGGAGGGGATGGAACAGACCCCAGCACTCGCCCTACTGCAACGGTGTCTACGGACCCGATTCCTCCGAGGAGAATCCCCACCCCCACTCCCTTGCCCGGCCCCTCCACTTAGGCGAATCGTCACTCTATCCCCCGAAATGCCAGTACCGGTATACCCGCTTGTTCCCTCATACCTGGGGAGCCCTCTCAGCCAGCACAGCGACCTCAGCAATGCCGACAGCAACAGAGTCACACCCTATACAGAACGCCTCTCTTGGATGTACATGGACAGGGACACTTCCGGGTTCGACACCCCCCCTGCTGGGAATGCGGAGAACGATCCCACCTCTGACAACATTGTCCTCAACTCATTTGCCCGCACTGCATGCACGCCACCCCAGGCCATCTCCCTGACTCCTGTCCTCGTCAACCCCTCCCAACTCTCCCCCAACTTGACTTCGACTCTGACTACGACCCTGCCGGATATGGAGTCAACGCAGATTATGCTTGGGACTGATGAGGACAATCAGTCATACGAGGAGGGTAATGATATGGTGTTTCCTATCCTTATCAGCAGGTTCAATGAAGCCTTAGAGGCAGAAGAGTTGGTAGTTATCCCATATACCGACGACATTCTCATCCACCCCCTTAACCGGGATCAACGTTTCTAGATAAGACGATTCCAGTATTGTACCATATTTGTATTCCTCCTTTACTTCTCTTCGCCTCATGTTCTTGAGGGCTATGCCTTATCTTTGTTATCTACAGACAGCTACTCCACTTCCGGGCTTACACTGCCCCACTCCCCAGTATAAATACCTAGCTGCATGTACCATAGCTCCCCAGCTAGATCTACGCTTAACAAGCCTATTTCTTGCCTAAGGGATCCCTCCAGCGTGAGACGGAGATTCTCTTTAACTCAGACTCACAAACTTATTGTGTCCTCAAGCTACACCTGAGTGCTCGCTACCCTTGTGCAAGGAAACTATAGCGTTCCACAGTACAAGTATCTTAATCACTTCTGTCGGTCAGAAGTAGGTCACACCTGTTGGTCAGATGTCGGTCACACCTGTTGGTCAGACATCGGTCACACCTGTTGGTCAGACGTCAGTCACACTTGTTGGTCAGATGTCGGTCACACCTGTCGGTCAGGCGTCGGTCAGGATTGAGTAACACTCATCCTTCCAATACTTGTAACACTTACAGGCGACACAACAATGGCTGGAGTGGACTGAATGTCAGTTCCCCCAATATAAGTTGAAGTCATGGATGTCAGATTTCGGGGGAGAGTACAAGTCTGAGCTATTCAACAAGATGCTCAAGGACCGAGGTGTGCAGATCATTGCGTCTGTCCCTCATATGCCCCAGCAAAACGGGAGAGCTGAAAGGCTCATGCATACTTTAGGAGATAAATCCCAGGCCATGCATCTTGATGCTTGCATCCCAGATTCCTGGTGGGAGTTCTCCTTCCTACATGCTGCCCATGTCTACAATCGGACACCCCTGTGTCACCTACATGGCAAGACCCCCTTCAAGTTACTCAAGGAAGAGGCTCCCGATGTGTCCCATCTCTGGGTTTTCAGCTGTGCAGCTTATGTCTTCCTACCAGAGGACCTTCAAAAGAACAAGCTTGCACCTAAGTCCGAATTGATGACATACATTGGTGTGGCTATAGGAGTAAAAGACACAGATATATTCATGCAATCTGATAATGCAACGTTTACGAGCAATCATGCCATATATGAAGAGGATCGTTTCCCCTGTTGCAAAGGCAAAGTGAAAGCTCCTAATGCACCTGTGCTGCCAACGGATGAGGACATGGGCTGGGCTATCAGCCCTATGTTAAACCCAGACCTCTATGATTCTGATGACGACCTTCCCCATCCTGGCCCTTTCTGGCCCAAGACTCCACCTCCCGCTCCATCTGTCCCTCCTTGCACGCCTTCTCCTAGGGCACTGCCACCGCCTCCTATGGCACCGTGCAAATCTGCCAGCCGGCCCCCTAGATTGCCACCTGCACCCCTTCTGCTGCAATGCTCTACATGTCAGCGCCATGTTCCATCTCGGCCAGACAACGTGTATAGGGATGACCATCCGGTCCAGCAGGAGAAGGAGATAAACAAACCTTCTAAATGGCACAACATCATTGGAGAGCCTGGACCCTCGTCCCATCCAGAGCCCTCTATGCCAGGGAATCTTCCCAAGACCCTGTGCAATGCCAAGCAAGACCCTCCTTTGTCACCTCTAACCCCTCTGCCTGATAGCAAGGATGATGTCAAGCACATGACTCGGGAAGGGGGAGCTGATTTTATGGCATACATGATGTCGAAGGCAATACCATATACCCGGCTCCACACTGCAGTGTCGAAGCCACATTGTGAATGGACATATAGGGACATTGAATGCTTACCAGCTGATCAGTGAGCTGAGTGGGAAGCCGCATGTCGACGCGAGCTTGATGTGCTCGAAGAGCACAAAGTCTTCGAGTTGGTAGATCCACCCAAAGGGCATCGTATCATCGACAATAGATGGGTTTTTGACGTTAAACCAGATGGTTGTAAATGTGTGTGCCTTGTTGCAAAAGGCTTTTTCCAGGTTGAGGGAATAGACTTCAACCAAATATTCTCCCCAGTAGTATGGTTCTCACCGCACTAGAGAACTGGCACATTGAGGCTCTCAATGTTCGAAGCGCTTACCTTTATGGCGAGCTCAAAGAGGAGATCTACATGAAGCAACCCCAAGGCTTCAGAGTTCCAGGGCAAGAGCACAAAGTGCTCCGACTATGTCGTGCGCTCTATGGCCTTAAACAAGCTGGACTTACCTGGTGGGAGATGCTCAATGCGTCCATGAAAGAACTCAGCTTCGAACGCCTCAAATCCGATGTGGGGATTTTCCTCTTCCAGAAGAAGGGCACCTCGATTGTTGTTGCCGTCGTTTATGTTGATGATGCCCTTTTCTGTGGTCACACAAAAGCCATAGTAGACGAGATCAAAGGGTTATTTATGAAGAAATGGGAATGCAGGGACTTAGGTCCAGCAAAGGAATTCCTCCATATGCGTATTTGATGCTCAGGCTGCTCGATCTACATAGATCAATGCAATTACCTAGAGAAGATCATCGAATGCTGCGGGATGACCAATGCCAAGTCTGCCCCCACACCTCTTCCCCAGGGTTATTACCCTATCTCCTACAAAGGCGAAGTGGATCCAGAATTGCGATCATGCTTCCAGATGGTTATCAGATCCCTCATGTATCTGATGCTCAGAACCAGACCTGATATTAGCTATGCCTTAACTGTGCTAGCAAAGCAGGCTGCCAGACCCACTCAGGAGCACCTCGATAAGGCATTACATATTGTGTGGTACCTCATAGGCACCCGATACTACAGCCTTCATCTTGATGGAGCTTCACAGAATGGGGTCATTGGTTTCTCTGACTCAGATTGGGGTTCAGACCCTAACAACCGAAGGTCGATGACAGGTTGGTGTATGAAGCTTGCCAACGCAGTATTCTGCTGGTGCTCTCTCCAACAAGCCCATGTAGCTTTCTCAAGCACCAAGGCTGAATATGTCTCCCTTTCGGACCTTGCCAAACAGGCAGTCTGGATTCACTCTCTGCTCAATGAACTCAGATATGACATGAAACCGATCCCCTTATGTGGTGACAACCAAGGGTCAATCTTTCATTCATCCAACCCAGTAACTGAAGCATGCACCAAACATGTTGACATTCATTGGCATGGAATTCGTGATTTCATCGCCGATAAACTTATCGAGCTTTTCTTTATTGAAGGCTCTAAGAACCCGGCTGATATGTTCACCAAGAATCTTGGTCGCACCAAGTTTGAAGAGTGTCGATCACAGATGGGCTTAGTCTTCTATGACAAGGCTATCTAGTTTCTCACTAATAAGAGTTGCGCTTATCTGGCTGCACCTTATGGGGGAGTGTTGAACGTGCATCCCTAGACAGCACTTCAACTACGCCTGTTATCGGGCATTAGAGGATTTATGTTGGTATGTTTGGTTATGTAGTGTATGGACAAACATCCATCATGTATATAAGGATTCAACTCCACGTCGAAGTTCCAATAGAGACTTAACCTCTAACCACTACATGTGCAGAACAGCAACTGCAGCAACCCCAAGCCCCACCCCAGTAAGTGGTAGGCTTTCCTCTATGCAGTAGCTACTCCCCGTAGCCCGTCTGTTCAACAGATGCGTTCGACGTCGAGAAAGAATGGGGTGAAGTTCAACTGGTGCATGGTGGAGATTAAGTCGTCCTGCACTACCTTCTGTTGTCTCTCAATGATGTAGCCGTGAAGGGTGACTCCAGCGATCCGTGATTTCTGCATTTCCTGGGTGGTGGTGAGGGTCGTTTGGTTATGGATGTAGGCAGCATATAGGGCGTCGACGAGGGAGTTGGCGTCGGTGTGGCAGGAGAGGGCATGGGCAAAGTGTGGCTGAAGGAGAAGGTCCTCATAGATGGTGATATGCATGGCAGGCAAGGTGGGTCTTTGGAGCTGATGGGCAGTGATAGGGACATCGGTGGCCACGACGGGTTCTGGCGTGGGGTTTTTGTTGCATTCAATAGCTTTGAGGGTTATGATAGGGCTATGAGGGTGAGATGGAGAAGGGGAGCGGGAGGCAGTATCTACGAGGGAGGATATGGAGGACATGGTGGTGGATGTGGCGATGGAGGACATTGTTTTCTTTTAGTGTCAACAAGTAGTTTGTGGGTGCTGAGAGGGAGGGAAGACAGAGGGGTGACAATTTTTATATTCTTGAAGGGTGGACTTTGTGTGTTTCAAATCCCGCTCAGCAACCCACGAGTCTTCTTTGGCAGTGTAGCCCTTCCATCAGATCAGGAAGGAATGGGAGGATGGGGCTCTGTGATGTCATACAATCTTCTTGAGTTCATACTCTTCTTTGCCTTCTACAAGCTCCAGTGGCAGCTTCGGGAAGTTCTGGCCATAGATGGCATTTTCACAATAGGGCGATAACAGGGAAGCATGGAACACATTGTGGATCTTCCACACAGTGGGGATTCAGAGTTGGTAAGTGACTGTGGAAAGAACCTTCATGATGGTGAAGGGCCCTTCGCGTTTTGGGGCAAATTTCGGGTTGGCGATAAGTTGTTTTAGGTTGCGGGCTTCCAACCATACTTTATCTCCAACTTTGAAGGGTTTAAAGAAGTGGAGGAAGCATGATGCCATTGTCTGGCATGTGAGTTCGTGGGCTGTGAGGGCTTCGTCTCTAGCAGTGACAAGCTTCTGCAGGCGGATTTCTATGGTGGGTACATCCATTCTTTTTGATGGTGTGGGTAGTGCTAAGGGTTTGTAGCCCATCAAGAGGTAGAAGGGGGATTTCCCTATGATGGAGTGAGGGTGGTGGTTGTGGACGAACTCTGCGTTTGCGATGTGTTCTGTCCATGTACTTGGGTTATTTCCACAGATGATGCGGAGGTAGGTTTCAATCTCTTGATTGACGCATTCAGTTTCTCCATTGGTTTGTGGATGGTAAGTGGTGGATAGGGTGAGGGTGTAGTTGAGGAGTCGTCCGAGCTCCTTTGTGAAGGCTGACATGAATTGCAGGCTGTGATCAGAGATGATTTTGTCGTATAGGCCATGGCGTTTGTATACGTGTTCGAAGAAAAGGGTTGCAATTCCTTCTGCTGTGTCCATTTTCATTGTGGGGCAAAGAATTACCCCCTTTGTAAGCCCATGGTTGACCACAACCAGCAAGACGTCAAAACTGGAGGAAGGAGGGAGATTAGTGATGAGATCACAGGAGATCTGTTGGAAGGGGCAGGAGCAAGAGAAGCAGATGGGAGTGAGGGGTGGGGTGGTCGGGTGAGTGTTGGATTTGTTTTGCTGGCAGGTGGCACAGCCAGAAACATAGGACCGGACGTAGGAGATGAGACCAGGCCACCAGAATTCAGAGGTGACGAGTTGGCGCATTTTGAGGAAGCCAGGGTGACTGGCAGAGGGGTGGTCATGACAACGGGTGAGGACATCGTGGCAGAGATCGGGGGGTACGTAGAGGTGTCCTTGGTACAAGAGTGTTTTATCCTTGTATTGCCAATTGGATGTTCGGGCACGAAGGAAGGTAGGACAGGCTTCGTCCATCGATTGAAGGGATTGAAGAACCAGGGGGTCACCCTCAGAGGCAGACTGGATTTTATTATGGAAGACAGCATCGATAAGATTGACGAAGAGGGACGGGGAAAGAAGGGTGATGGCAGTGTTATCAGGGGAGTCGTCGGGGCATCGGTTGGGATGATGCGAGAGAGCATCAGGGGCGGAGAGTTGGGATCCAGGGATGTGGATCATCTTCAACTCATAATCAGCAAGGTCTAGGAGCCAATGGGCTTGTCGGTGATTGAGGTTTTGTGGGGCCTGTTACAAGTATCGAAAGGACGAGTGTTACTCAATCCTAACCGACACCTGACTGACGTCTGACCGACAGGGTCGGGAGCAATAATGATACTTGTGTGGGGAACGCTAGTGATTCCTTGCACAAGGATAGTGAGCACTCAAGTGCAGCTCGACGACACAAGGAGAGAGTGAGTCTGAGTTAAAGAGGTTGTCCGTCTCACACTAGAGTGATCCCTTGGGCAAGAAATAGGCTTGTTAAGCATAGATCTAGCTAAGGAGCTATAGTACATGCAGCTAGGTATTTATACTGGGGATTGGGGCAGTGTAAGCCCAGAAGTGGAGTAGCTGTCCGTAGATAACAAGAATAGGTGGAATGGAAGGCATAGCCC
>JBBPKG010000794.1:0-12554 GCA_038089115.1 Fistulinella cinereoalba | reverse complement strand
CACCACTTGGCATGCTCAGGTTTTCCACTGAAGTCGTCAGGGAGGCCTGCTTTGAGCTTGGTAGTATGTGCTCGTGAGTCGCTCATTTCGATATCTGGGTCGAGGGAGGGGAGGGGAGAGGGGATGCGGAATCTTCCTTGGCTGGTGGATTCTCGTCAAGGGCGGGTGGGGAAGGAGGAGTGGGATGGTTGGGAGGGGAGTCGAGAGGATGAGGGTTGGGGAGTAGCGGGGTCTAGGAGATATCGATCCGGGAGATATTTTCCTTGTTCCTCAAGGAGTCTCTTTGCTAGTCCAGTTGAGATGACGCCTTCGTCTAATCGCTGGATGATCTGATCTGGGGTGATCATAGTAATGGTGGGCAGTTCTTGTTTCTGTTGTAGTTCGACTTCGTTGAAGCTACTTTCTTCCTCAGATGAGGCAGAGTTCGTCCTTGGATCTCTGTACGGTTGGTCCTCGTCGGAGGACGGAGGGAGTCGATAGGAAATGGTGGGCGACGGTGCGTGGTAGCAAGGTCAAAAGTTTCAGCTAGATCTTTTGTTACAAGTATCGGAAGGTCGAGTGTTACTCAGACCTGACCGACACCTGACTGACGTCTGACTGACAGAACCAGATGCAGTCTGACCGACAAGGTCAGGTGCAATAAGGATACTTGTATGGGGAACGCTAGAGCTTCCTTGCACAAGATCAGCGAGCACTCAAGTGTAGCTTGAGGACACGTAGGAGTGTGAGTCTGAGTTAAAGGGAATCTCTGTCTCACACTAGAGGGATCCCTTGGGCAAGAAATAGGCTTGTTAAGCGTAGATCTAGCTAGAGAGCTATGATACATGCAGCCGAGTATTTATACTGGGGAGTGGGGCAGTGTAGGCCCAGAAGTGAAGGGGCTGTTCATAGATAACAAGAATAGATGGAATGGAAAGCATAGCCCTCATCAACATGAGGCGAAATGAAGAAGATAAGGAAAAGTACATTTATGGTACAAACCATATACGGGTCTGATCTAGAAGCGTTGATCCCGGTTAAGGGGTCGGATGAGAATATCGTTGGTGTAAGGGATAACTACTACCTCCTCTGGTTCCATGTCCTTGTTAAGCCTGCTGATAAGCATAGGAAAAACCGTATCAGCTACCTTCTATTCCAAGGATGGAGAGAAGGAAGCACAGAGAGAGCTTAGGAAGCTTGCCATGCCCTCAGCCCAATCCCCAACTCTAGAACAGCTTGAGTCATTCATCTCCCAATTCCAGCTCCTCACAGCCCATGTCAAGGATGTCTCTGAAGGCACCCAATGCGAAATTCTTGCTGCTGGCCTCCATCCCGATATCATGGAGCACATCACCTATTCTGGCAAGGAGCCAGAAACACCAGAGGATTGGATCAACTGAGCAAGGGAAACCTTTCGTGCTATGCTATGCACAAGGGACATCAAAGAAAGGTGCTACATCGCTCCCAGGAGGGACCCAAACGTGAGGACGTCGACACAGTTTGCCTCACCTTCCTAGAAAGGGCTAGGCACATGAAAGAAGGCCAATGCTTCATCTGCCATAAGACTGGCTGCACTAGCCAAAATCACCCTGGTTATCCCAGAAATGGAAACTTGGGCCCCAGGAACCAAAACAAGCCACTTCTCCACACACTCAGAAAGGAACAAGCACGTGCAATGGACATTAAGGAATCCGACAAAGTCGCTGACTACATTCAGAAAATCACTGACAGCAAGCACGCCAAGAAGGACAAAGTCCTACGTGTCTTGCAAGAAGTCTTCAATGAGGAAGAAAATGTGGCCTGCCTCACCACATCTGCTGAAAAAGAACCCACCTTGCTCAAAAAGGGTTTTTAGATTGAGAATCAGGAACAATGTCTGATTCTCTAGATGAGTACCTCTCTGTATTAATATCCTCGGAATCAAAATCTATAACCATCTCCATTTTGATAAATGTCCTAGAGAGGAAAACCATTGTACACCTAACCACCTTGGTAGATTGTGGAGCAACAGGAAACTTCATCAGCAGAAGTTTCGCCATCAAGTACAGATTCCCAAAGATCCCACTCAAGCACCCTCGGCACACGATCAATGCTGACAGCACCACCAACAAGCAAGGGACCATATGTCATCAAATGACCCTGGATGTCACAACCAACACTTCGACCACACAGCACCACTTCCTTATCCTTGAAAGCAACAAATATAATGTCATACTAGGTATGAATTGGCTTCGACAAGTTAAGCCAATCATAGACTGGGAGCACAACACCCTGACTATCCCAAACAAAACAAACCCGTTAGAACAAAGGTATATCCGACGATATAACAATGTCGACCCAGAAGATATGCACGAGCACTTCAGAAGAACTACACTCAGCACCACTATTGTCCAAGAGACAGGTAAAATAGGGTTGGAACTCCTGGAAAAGTTCAACTGTTCAGTGAAGAAGCTGCCAATGCTTTACCGCCATTCTGCCCATATGACTGTTACAAGTATCGGAAGATCGAGTGTTTACTCAGATCTGACCGACACCTGACGTCTGACCAACAGAACTGGGTGCAACAAGGATACTTGTATGGGGAACGCTAGTGTTTCCTTGCACAAGATCAGCGAGCACTCAAGTGTAGCTCGAGGACACATAGGAGTGTGAGTCTGAGTTAAAGAGAATCTCTGTCTCACTCTAGAGGGATCCCTTGGGCAAGAAATAAGCTTGTTAAGCGTAGATCTAGCTAGAGAGCTATGGTACATGCAGCCTGGTATTTATACTGGGGAATGGGGCAGTGTGGGCCCAGAAGTGAGGAGGCTGTCTGTAGATAACAAGAATAGATGGAATGGAAGAAGCATAGCCCTCGTCAACATGAGGCGGAAGATAAGTAAAAGTACAGAAATGGTACAGACCGCTTTCAGCCTTCTGGATAAGGTGCCCCTGTCTTTAGAAGCATTGATCCCGGTTAAGGGGGCAAATGAGAATATTGTCCATGTAAGGGATAACTACCAGCTCCTCTGGTTCCAAGTCCTCATTAAGCCTGCTGATAAGCATAGGAAAAACCGTATCAATGACCATCGGATAGACCTCCAAGACACGTTCACCCCCAGAAGAGCAAAAGCCTATGTGCTCAACCCCACAGAAACCACAGTCTGTAAAGAATTTATAAACAAACACCTCAAAAGTGGCAAGATCCAGCCCAGCAAATCCCCACAAGCCTTCCCATTCTTTTTCGTCAACAAAAAGGATGGCAAGTTATGCCCCTGCCTAGATTATCGCTATGTAAACCAACATACAATAAAAAATGCCTACCCCCTCCCCCTTATTTCCAACCTCATCAATCAATTAAAAGATTTGATGATCTTTACCAAGATGGATGTCTGATGGGGATACAATAATGTCCTCATCCACCCCAATGACAGATGGAAAGCAGCCTTCATCACTCCATTTGGGCTTTTTGAACCCACAGTCATGTTCTTCAAACTGTGCAACTCCCCAGCCACCTTCCAGGTGTACATGAACAATGCTTTCACCGACTTCATCACTGAAGGATGGTTGATCATCTATATGGATGATCTCTTAATCCACTCAGCCAGCCAGGCAGAACATGATGAAAGAACCAGGATGGTTCTCCAAAGAATGACAGAACAAAAGCTTTACCTAAAGCTTTCAAAATGCTTCTTCAACCAAAAAGAAGTAGAGTACTTAGGGATGGTCATCAAAGCTGGACAAGTTTGCATGGACCCAGGCAAGCTGGACGCCATCGAAGACTGGAAATCCCCCACTTGTGTCAAACAAGTCCAATCCTTTCTAGGGTTTTGCAACTTCTATAGAAAGTTTATCACCAACTTCTCTGAAGTTGCCCACCCCCTCATCAACACCACCAAGAAGAACCACACCTTCTCTTGGGGAATACTCCAGGAAAGGTCGTTCTGGAAGCTACAGAAACTTTTCCTATCCCAACTGATACTCAGAATGCCAGACATCCACTCTCCTTTTTTTGTCATGACCAATGCCTCTCTTACCACCACAGGGGGAGTCCTAATGCAGAAGGACAGAAATGGAGATTTCCACCCCTGTGTCTATAGATTGTCATCCCTCTCCTTCATAGAGCGAAATTATGACATCTATGACAAGGAACTCTTAGGAGTTATCCTAGTCCTCGAAGACTGGCGCCATTATCTTCAAGGCACCCCCCACCAGATATCGATTCTGATGGATCACAAGAACCTCCTTTACTTCAAGGAACCCAGAAAACTATCCTGCTGCCATGCATGGTGGCAACTATTCCTCCAAGACTTTGACCTTAGATTCATCCATGTCCCAGGAAAGGACATGGGACCCACTGACACTCTGTCCAGGAGGGACAACATCGACACTTCCGTGGATAACATGAACATCACACTACTCCCTGACGACCTCTTCATCAGGGCAATTGACATCGCCCTTACCAAGAAAATCACGGTGTCCACTCCATCCAACCCTCTTGTCATCACTGCCCTGGAAAAGATGGCAAACAAGGAATCTCTCTTCCCATGTGCCCAGCCTGAAGACTGGACATTCCTGGAAAATAAACTCTATTTCCAGGGTCAGCTATATGTACTGGAAGATCAGCAATTAGATCTTGTAAGATTGATCCATGAATCACCCACAGGAGGACACACTGGCCACTTTCACCTACTTGACCTCCTCAGCTGTGATTACTGGTGGCCTGGCCTATCCACCTTTGTCAGAAGATTCCTAAAAGGATGTGCGACCTGCCAAGCCCACAAGGTCAATACCCACCTAACAACTCTAGCCCTCTCCCCCATCCCATCCTCAGCAGACCACCCCTTTTCCATGATCTCCATCGATCTCATCTCTGCCCTTCCTGAGTCAGGAGGATTCGACTCTGTCATGGTTGTGGTAGACCATGGCCTTAGTAAGGGGGTAATTTTCGCCCCTTGCAACAAAGACATCTCTGTGGAAGGAGTAGCCTAACTATTCCTGTCCCACATCTTCCCCCAATTCGGCCTCCACAACAAATGCATCAGTGACCACAGCCCACAATTTGCATCTGCATTTGCTCAGAAACTCGCACAACTTCTGAAATACGACATAGCCCTGTCCACAGCCTACCACCCACAAACAGATGGAGCTATGGAACAAGTCAACCAGGAACTCAAAACCTACCTCCGCATCTTTTGTGATGGACAGCCTGAGAAATGGCATTCACTCCTCCCCATGGCCAAATTCCACCACAACTCCTCTCACCACTCTGCCAGCAAACACACCCCCTTCTTCCTCATGATGGGATACAAGCCCAGAGCTTATCCCAAGATTGGTCAAACCTTCATTCTGGCAGTCAAAAACAGACTATCAGAATTAGACACAGCATGCATGGAAGCATCTGTGGCCTGAAATCTGGCTGCTGATGTCATGAGAAAACGAATCTGCAGCTCATACCACATGTGGAAAACAGGCAACCAGATTTGGTTAGAAGGAAAGAATCTTCACACCCCTTATCCAAACTGGAAACTCACTCCAAAACAGAAAGGACCCTTTAAGATTGTCAAGGTACTATCCTCTATCATGTATCAACTCTGCCTTCCCCCAACCTGGAGGATGCACAACGTCTTTCATGCCTCTCTTCTCACCCCTTACACTGAAACTATGAAACACAGCCTGAACTATAAATGACCACCTCCAGACTTGATCACCAGTGAAGAACAATATGAATTAGAATTAGAACAAATCATCACACACTGCAGCGATAAGAAAAGATCATACCTCATCAAATGAAAAGGCTATCCATCCTCTGAAAATACCTAGGAACCTGAAAGCAACCTAATCGGGCTACCACTCCTCAAGGCCTATAAAATTTGAAGAAAACTGTAGAACTCGACCTCAACCACCACCAATAAAAGCATCATGTCCATCCCCACCACTACTAGCACCACCTCCTCCCCTGACATCACCTGCACCGAACTCCCCATCCCCGATGAACTTGAAGACCTCCCCCCCTACCCAACTGCCACCAATGACAATCTGTCTGACTATGAATCCCCTGAATCCCACCCCTTCCTCACATTCCAACTCTTCCCCATCGCATCTGTCCTCTCGCTATTTGCTGCCATCATTGAGGATGCAAACCTCAACAATGCACTTGAGGACATCCTCAATTTCTCCACCTCCATCACTGATATGGTTTTTCCCATCTCTATGGGAAGGATGGATAACCGCATGGTAGAGGACATCCCTTTCATTATCATTCCCTACACAGATGACATAGTCATCTCTTTCAATTACTAACTACGGACATCAGTCCTAGTTATTGTTACAAGTATTGGAAGGCCGAGTGTTACTCAGACTTGACCGACGCCTGACTGATGTCTGACTGACAGAACTTGGTACAGTCTGACCGACAAGGTCAGGCACAAATAGGGATACTTGTATGGGAAATGCTAGAGCTTCCTTGCACAAGATCAGCGAGCACTCAAGTGTAGCTCGAGGACACGTAGGAGTGTGAGTCTGAGTTAAAGAGAACCTCTGTCTCACACTAGAGGGATCCCTTGAGCAAGAAGTAGGCTTGTTAAGCATAGATCTAGCTAAAGAGCTATGGTACATGCAGCCAAGTATTTATACTGGGGAATGGGGCAGTGTGGGGGCCCGGAAGTGAGGAGGCTGTCCATAGATAACAAGAATAGTCGGAATGGAAGAAGCATAGCCCTCATCAACATGAGGCGAGAAGAAGAAGTACTCAATTATGGTACATGACCAGAAGTGGTCTTATCTAAAAGTGTTGATCCTGGTTAAGGGGGCGGATGAGAATATTGTCGGTGTAAGGGATAGCTACCAACTCCTCCGGTTCCAAGTCCCTGTTAAGCCTGCTGATAAGCATTGGGAAAACCGTATCATTACCCCCATTGTATGACTGATTGTCCTCATCAGTCCCAAGTGTAATCTGCATTGACTCCGTATCCGGTGGGGTTGTAGTCGGAGTCGTGGTCGAGTCGAGGGAAAGTAGGGAGGGGTCAATGGGGGCAGGAGTTAGGCAGATGACCTGGGGTGGCATGTAAGCAGTGCGGGCAAATGTATTGAGGACAGTGTCATTGAAGGTGGGATCGTTCTCCGCATACCCAACAGGGGGGTGGCGGGCTCGGGAATGCCCCTGTCCATGTACATCCGAGAGAGGCACTCGGTATAAGGTGTGACCCCGTTGCTGTCGGCGTCGCTTAGGTCGCTGTGCTGGCTCAGTGGGCTCCCCAGGTAAGAGGGAACGAGAGGGTACGCTGGTAGTGGCGTTTCTGGTGAGAGGGTGACGATCCTCCTGGTCTGAGGGGGGGGAAGGGGGAGTGGGGGTGGGGATTCTCTGTGGAGGAACCGAGTTGCTAGACATCATCGTAGTAGTGCAAGTGCTGGGGTCTGTTCCATCCCCTCCAGCATATGGGTTATATCTCACTCGAGAGCCTCCTCCAGGTCGTGCAAAATCTGCAATCTCGGGGTTGGCGGAGTGGAGTCAGGCCCATTTGTCTCTCCCTGGTTGAGCGAGGGATTGAACGAAGTTGTGGACGATGGGGTAGAGGTAGATGGGGGGGATCTGTCGTATGATGTCAAGAAATCCGAGGTCCCAGAGGGAGAATAAGAAGCTGTCCCACATGGCAAGGATGTGTTCAAAGAGTTGGGGGGAGTAGATCCGGTGGTTGTCCGGATCGACGACATAGTTTCGCAGGGCGACATAGCAGAGGTAGGAGTCAGTGAGGCGATAGAGGGTGATGGAGGTGGCGAAGTCGGGTATGTCTTCTAGGGTGTTGTTTGTGGAAGTGGATTCGAGGATGGTAGCGAAGATTGAGAGGATGGTGCTGATGGAGAAGATCTGGAATGCAAGGAATGGGAGTGGAATGGGGGCAGGGGATTGGCGATCTTCAACTACGGGATATTCCTCGCTGTGGACGATGACTGGGGATGAAGGGATAGAGCTGGCGGTGGACATCTTTTTATCTGGTGGATGGGTTGAGTCAGAGTCGGTGCCTCTTCTTATAAGCCCGTATGAGGGCTTTGGCTCCAATCAGATTCCATTCGGGTTCTCAGGTATTTTCAGAAAAGGGGTAGCCCTTCCATTGGATCAAGTAGGACAGGTTTTTTGATCCCCGATGTGCCACTATCTACTCCACTTCGTATTGTTCTTCTCCTGCAATAAGGTCAGGTGGCGGCCGATTATAGTTTGGGCCGTGTTCTGGAGTTTCTACATAGGGAGATAAGAGGGAGGTGTGGAAAACGTTGTGCATTTTCCAGGTGGGGGGAAGGTGGAGTTCATAGGTTATGGGCAATAAGACCTTTGTGATCGTAAACAGTCCTTCTCTTTTGGGTGCGAGTTTCTTGGATGGGTAAGGGGTGTGAAGGTTTCTTCCCTCAAGCCATACTTGGTCTCCGATTTTCCATGGTTTGAAGGTTGATTTGATCTGATCCTTCATTCTCTGAGCTGTAAGGTTTCGGGCTGCTTGGGCTTCGTCCCTGGCCTTATCTAAGGTTTGTAGTCTGTCAGCTAGGGTGGGGATGAAGGTTTCCCCAATTCGTGGGTAAGCTCGTGGTTCGTACCCCATCATCAGGAAGAATGGTGAGTGTTTGGTGGTAGAGTGTTGGGAGGAATTGTGGTGGAATTCGGCCAGGGGGAGGACGGTATGCCACTTGTCTGGTCTCCCATCGCAGAAGATGTGGAGATAGGTTTCAAGTTCTTGATTTACTTGTTCCGTAGCCCCATTGGTTTGGGGATGGTAAGCGGTAGACAGTGCAACATCGTATTGTAGGAGGCGGGAGAGTTCCAATACAAATGCAGAGGCGAATTGTGGTCCGCGATCAGAGATACATTTATCGTGTAGTCCGAATCGGAGGAAGACTTTGGTGAAAAAGAGGTGGGCAACCCCAGCTGCGTCAATATCTTTGGTACAAGGGGCGAGAATTACCCCCTTAATAAGCCCATGGTCGACCATGACCATGACAGAGTCGAAACCGTCGGAAGGGGGGAGGCCCGTGATGAGGTCAACCAAGATGAGGGAGAAGGGGTGGGTGGTAGAGGAGGGGATAGGGGAAAGGGCGGGGGTCGTAGGATGGGTATTGATCTTGTTGGCCTGACAGACAGCACATCTGTGAACAAACCGGCGGATGAAGGTGGACAGTCCGGGCCACCAGTAATCATGCGAGAGGAGATCGAGGAGGCAGAGGTGGCCGCCATGTCCCCCAGTAGGGGAGGAGTGGATGGAGGATACCAGGCGATTGTGCTGGTCAGGGGGAACGTACAATCTGCCTTGGAAGTAGAGGCAATTGTTGGTAAAATGCCAATCCGCTGGCCGTGTGTGGGGGAAGAGAGAGTCTTCTGAAGCCATGGCAGTGAGTGCTTTGATGACTAGGGGGTCGGAAGGGGAAGAGAGGGCGATTTTTTCTGTGAGGGCAACGTCGATTGCATTGATGAAGAGGTCGTTGGGGAGGAGGGTGATCTCGGTATTGTCCTGTGAGGTATCTACCTCATCCTTGCGCGAGAGGGCATCAGCGGGGCCCATAGTGGCACCAGGAAGATGGTGGAAGGTTAGGTCGAAGTCTTGGAGGAATAATTGCCAGCGGGCATGGCGGCGGGAGAGTTTGCGTGGTTCTTTAAAGTATAGGAGGTTTTTGTGATCGGTTAAGATCGTGACCGAATGCTCGGTCCCTTGGAGGTAATGTCGCCATTCTTCAAGTGCAAGAATCACCCCTAGAAGTTCTTTATCATAGATATCATAGTTTCTTTCCGCAGGGGAAAGAGTGGAGGATCGGTAAGCGCAAGGGTGAAGATCACCATTTGCGTCTTTCTGCATGAGAACCCCCCCAGTTGCCATGAGGGAGGCGTCTGTCATAACGAAGAAGGAGTGGGAGGTATTGGGCATCGATAGGACTGGTTGGTCGAGGAAAAGCTTCTGCAGGTGTCAGATGAAATGGGCACCGTTATTTGCCCACACATTGTAACAGACTTCAACGTTTTTCCTCTGACTTTTTATCTTATCTCTTGATCTTATCTTATCCAGCAAGTTCCAGACATCTTATCTTATCTCGGCTAGATCCGAGATCCGTTTATCTTATCTTTCAGACTTCTAACCTGTGCAGCAGCGCCTAGGCCGAGCCTAGTCCTCACAGCCATTGTTCTACTCTAGACCGAACCTAGACGGTTCTTTATGACATCATGGGCTAGACCCTATGACATCATGATGACATCATGACACTTATGCGTACACCCTATGCCCTAACCCTTATGCCCACCTATAGCATTATGCCCACTTATCTTTCCTTTCCTCTTTCATATTTACGCACAGACCATGTGCCAAACATGTACATACATGCCTACGAGTATATAAACTCGGGCTCCAACCTCGATGGCTCCCCATCTTGGTTGTCCCTTCAACCTTAACCTTCATAAGGGCCAGCCAACGCTCCACTACTCCCTTGGTTGCACCATCGGACTAGTTTTCTCATTAGCATAAGCTATTTGACTAGCCTCTTTGCTTTTGGACGTGCGACTCAAAGTCGGTCGCAACATCGGAAGGCTTTTTCTTGTTCCATTCCCCAGAGGAAGAGGCGGGCTTTCTTCGTTAGATCAATAAGTGGTCGGGCGACGTGGGAGAAGTTGGGGATGAATTTCCCGTAGAAGTTGCAGAATCTGAGGAACGATCGGACTTGTTTTACCCCCGTGGGCGATTGCCATTCCTTGATGGCATCCAATTTCCCTGGGTCCATGTGAACTGACCCCTTTTCCACTATCATCCCAAGGTACTCTACTCGTTGTTGATCGAAGAAGCATTTTGATAGTTTGAGGTAAAGACGCTGCTCGGTCATGTGTTGTAGGACTTTCTTTGTTCGTTCATCGTGTTCTTCCTGGTTACTGGAGTGGATCAGAAGATCATCCATATAGATGATGAGCCATCCTTCAGCAATATAGTCAGCAAAGATGTCGTTCATGAATGCTTGGAAGGTGGCGGGGGAGTTGCATAGCCCGAAGAACATTACTGTTGGTTCGAAGAGTCCGAAGGGGGTGATAAAGGCTGCTTTCCATCGATCTTCAGGATGGATTTGTACGTTGTTATATCCCCATTGTACATCCATTTTTGTAAATATTGACGATCCCTTGAGTTGATCTATTAGATCACTGATCAATGGAAGAGGGTAGGCATTCTTGGTGGTATGCGAGTTCAGGTATCGGTAGTCTTTGCAGGGTCTAAGTTTTCTGTCTTTCTTTTGGACGAAAAAGAAAGGGGATGCTTGGGGGGATTTGCTTGGTTGGATCTTTCCATTTCTCAAATGTTCATTGATGAACTCTCTGCATGCCTTAGTCTCATTTGGGTTTAAAGGATAGGCTTTAGCACGTCGGGGAGAGAAGGTGTCCTGGAGGTCGATCCGATGATTGTGAGTTCTGGTGGGTGGCAGCGAGTTCGCAGCTTCTTCTGAGAATACAGGGGAGTATTTAGTGAATTTTGCTAGAAGGGTGTCCCTGACTTTCCCTTTTTCTTGGGCGATAGTGGTGCTTAGAGTAGTTTTCCTGATTTCTTCAATCATATTGTTGTCATCAGTGTCGAGATATCTTAGTAGATATCTTTGCTCGAGAGGGTCTGTTTGTTTTGGTATGGAGAGGGTGTTTGTTGTCCAGTCGATCATTGGATTGACTTTTTTGAGCCAATTTATTCCAAGGATCAAGTCGTGTTTCTCACTTCCTAGTACTAGGAATTGGTGTCGGGTGGGGGCTCTGTCCATGGTGACGTCTAAGGTGGTTTGATATTGGATGATCCCTTTGGCGTTGGTGGTTCCATCGGTGTTGATGGCTTGGCGGGGTTTCTTAAGGGGGATGAGGGGGAAGGAGAATTTCCTGGCGATCTTTTTACTGATGAAATTTCCAGTTGCTCCGCAATTCACAAGGGCTTCCACAGTTTCAGCAGTTTCTCTCTCTGGAACTTTGATCGAAATGGGGATTGTTATTGACCTTTGTTCGGAAGATACAAGTACAGAGAGGTGTTCGGGGGTTCCTGATGCTGCGGCAGGTTCCCCATCTAAAAAACCCTGGATGGAGAGGCAGGCAATTGTTTCTTCTTCTTCAGCGAAGCATTCCTTGAGTACCCTAAGGACTTCATCTTTCTTTACTCCTTTCTTTCCTTTTAATTCCCTCACATATTCGTCCACCTCATCCTTCTTGGTTGTCTCAGTGGTGCAAGTTTGTTCTCTTCAGGGGGTTCGAGGGAGTGGTTTGTCTCGGTTAGGGTGAGGGTGGTTAGGGTGGTTTCTGGTGTTGCATCCAACCTTGTGACAGATAAAACATCTGTTTTCTCGCATATGGCGTGCTCGTTCGGTGGGGGATAGTCGGATTGTGTCGACATCCATTGCATTGGGATCTCTAGTTTTCCCTGGGGCGATATATTTTCTTTCCCTAATGTCTTTAGCTTGTTGGATAGCCCTGAAGGTTTCCCTGGCGCGATCGATCCAGGTGTCCAGTGTTTCTGGTTCTTTTCCGGAGAAGGTGATGCATTCCATTAAGTCTGGATGGAGTCCAGCCGCGATGATTTCGCATTTGGTTCCTTCTGAAACATCCTTTGCTC